>JAJODA010000965.1:0-10276 GCA_021730345.1 Fusarium cicatricum | reverse complement strand
TTTTTAATAAGTCTTTATTACAGTAAGTATATAAGAAGCTTATAATTAAGTTATTTTATAAGTATTAGCTTATAATACTTAAATTAAGAAGAAAACTATATTCTTTATTATTATAGAAGCACCTTGCCTTTGAGAGGCATATGTATTATACATTGTAATCACCACACTTGTGAGTGGTTCCCTCAGCTACCTTTCCATCAGGCGCAGCAACTCTCTCATCTGCGTAGCCATTCCCTGAGCCTCCTCGTCCTCCCAAGACTCTATAACTCGAGTTGGGGTTATTCTTGCCGCTTCTCTGATCCTTGAAATCGCCTCCTGGGGCCGACACACAGATGACATTGCCGTCAGATAGCTTCGTGTCCCTTAGATTGGTGCAGCGCGAGTTGAGCCCGAAATTCCAGTTGATCAAGGACAATCATCACGTGCCCTCTTTGATGGCAACTTTGACGCAGTCATCTTTCTCTTTGACCTTGTAGGTATTACAAGAGTCTAGCAGGCATAGCTTGGCTCCGGTCTTGATCTTTTACAGCCGTGCAGGTTTGGGTTGTTGTAGTAGAGTGTGGTCGCAGATACCGACTTTGCGAGAGCACTTCTGTCACAGGAGTCGTCTTTTTCGGTCACGTAGACCCTGCTGCTGTCGCAGGTCTCGGGCGTCGTGACATTAACCTTGAAGGGACTTTCGACTGGGGCGGTTGGGCTTTTGACACGGCATTCTAACCGCGCATAAGAGTTAGCTCAAAAACTAACGGACGTAAGAGAATTCAAGAATCAAGACTCACTCTTATTAACGTACCTGAGCGTCTCGACAACCAGCTCATCATAGGCAGATATGGGGACTTTTGCATCAACCGCAGCTTTGCACCGTAGCATTTCGAGCAGAGCTGCTGCTTAGGCATCTTTTCCATCTCTCCAAGTCCGTCCCATGAGTCGATGATGTCTAGTTCAGAGTTCAGCAAACAACAAACGCAAAGACTCGACTAGAACGGTAGAAGATGAGGCGTATTCGTCTTTGCAATAGCGTTTCGTCTCCTCATTCTTCAAGCAAGTCTCTTCCCAGCCGGTCATGGCCGAGTCGACAAGGCTGCTGACGGGAACTCAGGCGACAGCTCGGGGGGTTTTGGCACAAGCACTTCATATGCGTTTTTGAGCCGCGTTCAAGGCCCGGCTGCAAGTCACTGAGCTGACCTTGTTGGTCAAATCAGCGTCCTCGAGAGAGCCGTAATACTCCCTCCTGCCGAGTCTAGGGTGAACGTCGCAGTCAAAGTTCTGCTGGATGGCTTGTCTACAGCTGGGGTCGATACTAGAACCCTCCAGCCTCTAGTCGGCTGCAAGCTGAAGTTTGCCTGCGCGAGACTCCAACAGAAGGTCAGCATGAGGGACGTCTAGAATAAAAGAGACAAGTGCAGTCTCTGCAAGCATGACGGAGTCGATGATGAAACAGTTGAATAGTGAAAGCTCGAAGTGAAAGTTGAGTTCGACGCCCTGTACAAAGAAACGTACCAAGACTTACTGTGTATCATGCTCCATGCTGTGTCAAAGGCAAGGTGTTTCCGCGATAACAAACAACACAGTTTTCTTCTCTTCCTCCTTCCTCCGTCTCATTTTCCCTCATGGCAAGCACGTCCAAGATCTATATCCTGGCTGCAAGATTTTCACCTTACTTTGGTAATACTAGGCTACTATAATATCAATTCAGTTGAACTTGAAACCCCGCGGTATCCGGGTAGGCAGTTGACGCAAGGCCCAAAGTTGTTAGCAGGCGAGAGGTATTTCCCCTCGTGGGGCAGTACCGGGCAGGTTTTGTGGGACGATGTGTCTTTTGCGACATTTAGCAGGGCTATATAATCTCCCAACCCTTGAGCGCCATAACATAAGCCTTCTATGCTGAGTCTATGGCTGTGAGATCGTTTGTGTCGCACAAGTCGGTCTCTCGAGCTGATCCAGCTAACTTGAAGGTAGCAAAAAATCAGAAACGGCAGCTCCAGCTGGCCCGCCTGTCTTACTGCCAGATAAACACGCAAGGGCGGTACCATTATTTACTAATCGATCTTTCTATATACATTCTAAAATACATTGTTCTGGACTCTAGTTTCGAAATGATCCACTCTCCTCTGATCGGCTATGAGCGGATTCTCGAAATTCTTCCATCTCTTGCGTATTCGAGAGCATCGCTCCTGTTGATTCGGCCTCCGAAACTATGCCGCCTTGCGAGTGAACCTTTCCGCCACTTTTCAATAGAGAACTGGAATGGATGCTGCCCCGGGACCCAAAGTACGGTCTTAGGGAAGGCAAACAAGCGATGAGCAAACCGGTGAAGACGTCGACAGAGCTCCAAAATACTATCAATAACGTTAGTAGCCTGCTTCAAACACTGGTATAGACGGGATAATTCGCACAAACTGTAGCGAGAGTAATGGTCATGTCGGCCCCCTCTAGCTGTATCTTGATGAATCGTACCATGCAGACACCGATATTGACTGCTCCCAATAGAAAAGTGAAATAAACACTATACTTGAGCGTCCCTTTTAGGTTCACCTCGGGTATGATAAGCCATGGCAAGGCAAAAACTGTTTGACAATCAGTTACTGTCCTGTTCTACACAAGGATCTATGCTTCTGGGACCTAACTCACTCAACAGGTCGCCGACAAAGTGCAAGGCCCAGGTTATCTGAAATGTTATGATGATAGAGGATTGTGGACACGCTTTTTGACGATCTAATGACCTATTTGGTCTGTTAACTTCTGGACGCTTCCCTCTCTAGTCTTCTCACTCGGGCGGAGGGTAATTGACGAACCAGTTGATGCTCACAGGCAAGCAAATGCAGAGAAGCAGTAATATAGTGACTAAGTAAGAGAGGAATACGTAGACGATGGTAATCCAGAGAAAGACTCGTCTTTTGACCATAAAGACGGGGAACAGTTGTACGTAAACCGCCAACAGGGCGGCTTGAGACAGGTAGAACGTGGTATGAAAAACAAAGTTGCCGGCGTAGTAGAACTATCAAGAGATAGCGTTAACAGCCGTTAGGAAAAGTCGAGGTTAAAATCGAAGAGATGTTACCTTCAACACTGATACTATTTCATCGGGTGTTCCGTTGTAATTAGACAGGAACCCGACGATCTTCGGATCCACTGCGCCCTTGTCAATAAAGACGCAGCTGATGGCTGCTGTGACCAAGGCGCTGACCCATGCCATGCATATAAAGACATCACTGGCTTGTAGCCTTCGCCTTTGTAATCGTACTCGTAGAAATAATCGGGCGCCAATGACGACGGTCGAGATGACAAAAGGGAAGACGGTGACAAACTAAGACATGAAAGCGTGATTAGCCATCAACTTCCCAGGATCAAGGTCATATACGAACAAGAATGGACGCAGGGCCATGAGCCATGGCAATCAAGGTCGCTGTTGTGGGTTAGAAAAGAAGGTATTCAACCCGTGAGTGTCGACTCATGCTCCGCAAGTGAAACGGAGAAAGCCAAAGTTGAGGGCAGTTCTCGAGAGTCTGCAAAGTCGTACGATGAGCTACTGGTACAACTCAGCTCGAGTCCGGGGCTGCACTGGCTGATAAGTGCCAAACAGCCTCGAGTCTAGGCCATGGCTAGCTGAGTTTACATTCCTTGGATATATGTGCCACCAGATTAGCGCCGGCTTCGGGGTCTGGGGATTTGGGTTGCCGGCCGTCTTGCCCGTCTGTGACGCTGCGTACATTCCAGTGCTCCGAGCTAATCGCCTCCGATCCGGCTGAAGCGAAATCTAGCACAAATCAAATGACGGTTTTGTCATAAACTGTGTTCTCCGTTATTCTGGAAGGACCTTGCCCTTAAAGCCAACAGCCAAAACTGCACGCTATTTGTCCAAGACTTGCTTTTGCCGCGTGCAGGGGTTTCACCCATGTGCCCCCTGGGCGCAGTGACCTAATGTTTTACACCGTCGAAGCCGCCGCCCTGTGTTTAGCGAAGACCAGGGCGCAATACTTTTTGTCCTGTGTTTCGAGCTCTCAGGCTAATCGGCCTGGAATGCGCTGTCAACAATGCAATGGTTCTAGGTAGAGGATCGTCTTGGGCTTCAAGAACCCCTTCTCAGCCTCGGTTTCTAGAAAGAGTCGCTACCCCGCCAAGGCCGCAAGGAGATACTTGAGCATGGCTGAGAACTGGCACGAGAGCAGTAGCCAGTGCGCTTGATGCAAGCAAGGGCTTGTATACTACATCTTTATTCGCGGCAATGCCGTTGACGTACCGGTGAGTGAAACTCCCGATTGCTTCTGTAAGCATGCGGTTACTGTCAAGGAAGCGGTCGCACACCAGGGGAGAGAACCATGCTTCAACTAAAGACAAAGTGGCTTCGCTCGTGGCTGTCGGAGCCACGTTATGAGACGATACTCCCGAGTTGACATGATCGTTTGGCTGGATGAGGCTTCAATCGGACAGTGGCAGGCCTACAGCCTTTGCTGTGATACTGGCGATGACTTCATCGATATCATCTTCGTCGAGGTACTGCCAGAGCCTTCGAGCACATCAACGACAAAATGTGCGTCCTGCTTTGGTCTTGGTCTCTTCGCATGCTGCAGGTATGGCTTCGGCAAATGACTACCGTAGGATCTTATGAAATTCGTCTGGAATTAGCAGCACCTTGGCGAGCGGGGCTGGGTTAGGGGAGCAAGTGGGTGAAAGAAAACACCGCCGGTCACTCCGCCAAAATCGTGTGTGAAGACCGGCGGTGTTTACTTTCACCCATTTAGGGAGTCACTTGGGGGTTAAGAAAATTATGTATAGAGATCGGTAATTCTTTCTTGACCTACGCGATTGTCACCTGGAATTTCATTATTCCGTATGGGCTAATACTCTTATACTAACTATCTAAGGTAATTAAATAGTAGAAAGTGGCGTGCTAAGAGACTTAATCCACGCTAATTTCAGGCGAATTTCGCGAGATCTTACAGTATAAGAATGTCACGATTGAAGGCGGGTTGGCGACCTTGAGCGTGCCGCGGAGTAGTGTCTGTCTAGTGGAATTAGCTGTTGATGCAGGGTAGCAGGGCTGTAGATCGGGCAAGTATCAAGACGGAAGTGGCCGGATGCATGTCAAGCTCAAATAGTGACCAAGGAGCTACAACAGTCTGTGGGGATTGCTCCCCCGTATTACTCATCTTATAGATAAACGAGGGAGTGCCCAGTAGCGTTGAAAACAAGACCTACGGAATCTGACAGTATGTTTATCACCTATGAATTGAGGCCATGTTGAAGTAGTCAAAGAAAGTAATATTCAGATAAC
This sequence comes from Fusarium cicatricum, assembly GCA_021730345.1. Lineage (NCBI taxonomy): Eukaryota > Fungi > Ascomycota > Sordariomycetes > Hypocreales > Nectriaceae > Fusarium > Fusarium cicatricum. The sequence continues at coordinate 5,001 of JAJODA010000965.1, read as the reverse complement.
AGAGACTGTTTACCCCAAGGTTCAAGATCTTGCAATCTGGTGCCCATTTAGGCATGGACCCCGTTTCAAGTCGAGATCCTTCTACACGTGACGCTCCAATCCCACTCCCCTGCTCAAGATGACCTCAAGACTCAAAGCAATTCACTCCACCCGACAGCGACAATACCATTATGAGCAAAAGATCCCGCGCCTGCGAGGCCTGCCACGCCCTCAAGGTCAAATGCGAGCCCTCGCCCACCGAACCAGGCGTCTGTGAGCGGTGCTCACGCTCCAATCTCACCTGTGTACCTGCTGCTAGACGATGGCAGCGGGACAAAATCGCCGAGCTGGAAGAAGAGGTTGCAAGGCTGCAGGAGAGGCTGGAAGGGTCGGGGTCCTCAAGCCAGGGGTTTTCCGCGTATGGAAATTCAACAAGGGCGACTTCGGTGCTTTCCAGCAAAGACGGTGAGGGGACATCATTTTCGACAAGCACTGTACCACCTGGGGGTGATATCCTCGCCTTTCTGGATGCGCGTCTTGACGTCAAGTCCCAGATCCGATGTCTTGAGGTATCCTCGATGACTGCTGGGCAGTTCTGGCCTGTTGTCCCTTTGGTCAACGACAGCTTGACAGAATCACATCTAGAGTCCGTAAGGGCAGAAATGCCTACTACGCTCGTTGCAATGTTTGGTTTCGTCATGTCGCCTACCGATGCGAACATTGATCCACGAACTCAAGAAGAACTACGAATCAAGGCTCTGGAAATTCTCGGTCTCGCCGCAGTCGGTCTCAGGTTCCCCTCACACGATCTGATCCGAGCTGCATTAGTTGCCGGCTTCTGGCAAAGACCCTCTCTCGACGGCGCCCACGCAAACTGCCTCCAGCTCGTCGCACTTGCATACAGCCTCAGCGTGGACTTTGGCTTGGGGGGTCCAGCCATGCCGACTTCTGCAGCAGCCTGGTTCTTCCGTATGCAAGGGCCGCTCACGTGGGAGATGCAGCAGACTTGGCTAGTCTCATGGGTGGCTTCGACCATGGCTGCCCTGGGGCTCAGAAGAGCACACGTCTTTGACTGGGGCCTGTCACACCAAGAGGCGTTGCGCGCATTGGAGGTGGATGGTTCGAATCCTCTGTTCCTGGAGATCCTCTACACCATCATGGTTCATGCCAAGGTTGCCGGCGCCCTTGAGCTCTGCAACGTTCATGCGTTTCATGACATCAACTCCGATATTGTAACGACTGTCCAATCTGAGGTTTCTCACAGACTGGATGAGCTGAGCAGCAGGCCCCTTGCACAGGATCCACAGGTTCACTTCTGGCGCGTACTGGCCACCATCTACGCCAACGAGCCAGTATTGCACACCAGTACGAACAAGATCCTCTTTGCGGCGCCGTATATTGCGGAGAGGATTGGTGTTCTTGAGTTTGCCCGGCCTCCAGAGGTCACTAGGGCAGCTGAGGTAGCACTGCGGTCACTTGTTGAGGCATGCCGCTTTGCCATCGAGCTTGTCCTCCGCATGGAGCCTAGCTTGATCCTCAGCCTGCCATCTCTGAGCTTTGGAGCGGCGGCAAGTTATACACTCTCGATCCTTGTCAAGGTTTTTGTTGCAGTTTCAGCGCCAGGCAACACCTACGGCCAGGTCTTATCCCCCAAGGTTCTCCACATCAGGGCGGCAATGGCCAAGCTCATCGCTGTCAAAGCCGCCCTCCTAAAGCTCGATCCCCAAATGAGCAATTGGAACACGAGGATCATAGGGTCCGTTGAATGGCTGGGAGACTGGTTGGACGATTACGAGGCCATTGTAGAGTCGTATGGAAGGAATATGGAAATGGAAGTGGCTGGGCGGGCGATTGGCGGTCTAAGCCCCCATGGGTTTTTCTAGTCTTTTGAAGGACGGTAATCCTTGCCTTTGAGAGAGCATTAGGCAACGTACATAGAAGGCGCTCGCTCTCGTCTTTAGCCTATAAAGCTCTCAACGGTGTACATTTGCCGCATCCCCTGTCTTGACATGTAAGCCCTATGCGCGTCTTTAATCTCTCAGTCTCTGTGTATGCGCTCCTCTTTGTTCTCCATGGGGGCATGTTTGAGTTCTGTGGCATCCTTGTCGGGCTCGGACTCGAACGTCTAAGCCCCAATCCTTCTACCGGTAATTTTTTGCAAGGCGCTGCTTCTTTGGCCGATAAAGTTCTCTCGACGGGGTACTTTTGTGGGATCCCCTGTCTAGGCGTCCAAGCCCTCCCTCGTGGGCATCTGTAATCTCTTGGTATGAGCTCGTCTGGGGTCTATCAAGTTCTCGACCGCGTGACATGCATAACAATCCAAGCGCCAAGCTATTATGACGCACACGACCCTGAATTCGCGTGAGATCCGTCAACCCCCGTTAGCAGATTGTACAGGGCTGTGCTAGCACTACACCAAATAAGCTTACCCGTCTCCCGTTCTGTCTTATGGGGACGGCCAAATTTCGCCGGCAGCCGTTGTCTGGGGATGCAACTCTACTGGAAACCCTGGCGATTAATGCCCGGCAGCTATGTTCGTGAGATGCTTCGCTTTCGCTTGCGACGTTAACGCAGAATCGATGATGCTTTGACTTGAGGACAATTCTTGGCGTCGTGAGATAGGATTGCGAGAGTCGTGGTAGTCTTGTCTTCGTGTTGGAATGTATATAAGTATGCCAGCAGTGCACCTCACATCAAGAGAACCTCACCACCACCATCCAGCCTCGAAACAACCAAGCAGCCTCAAAATCATCAACCAGTCTCATAATCATCAACCAGCCTCATAATCTCCTCCACCCTCAGCACTCTCTCCAAGATGCGTCTCATTACTCTCGCTACTCTGGCGACTGCCGTCGTCGCTCAGTCTGACCTGGCTACCTTGATTGCCTCTCAGGATGACCTCTCAACCTTGGCATCCCTCCTAGCCCTCGTTCCAGACATTGCTCAGAAGCTCGCCTCCGCCAGCAACATCACCATCTTTGCACCCACCAACAAGGCCTTTGACTCTGTCCCCAGGGAGATCCCCGAAGGCGAAGCCATTGAATATAAGAACGACACCATCGCCATTGGCGCTTTGCTGTCCAACCACGTGTTCCAGGGCTACTTTCCCGCCAAGGCCGTCACCGACGTGCCCCTGTTCGCACAGTCTCTTCTGGATGGCAGCTTCGTCAACTATCGCCAGCCCTTTGGCAACTTCACCGGTGGTCAATACAACGAAATCGTAAAGAACGGTGACAAGGTCGCCGTCATCTCGGGCGAGCAGACCATCTCCTACGTGACCGAAGCAGTGAGTCTCATATCATCTTCCAGTGACGGTATATACTAAAAACATGGAGGATATCAAAATCGGAGATAGCGTTATCATCCACAAGGTCGACAACGTCCTCAGCTTCGGGCCCCCTCTCCAGCTCTTCACCCGTCGCGACAACCTTCTCAACTTCAACGCCGCAGTCACCACGGCCGACCTCCCCTACAACTTTGGCAACATTGGCCTCGACACCGCCGACAAGTTGAACATTTCGGATTTTACCGTGTTTATCCCCAACGATCCTGCTTTTGAGGCGATCGGCTCCGTGCTTGAGGGTGCTGATCTGGAGACGCTGAGGGACGTCTTGAAGTATCACATCGTCGATGATGTTGTCTTCTCGACCGGTCTGGCAAACGTGAGCTTGCCTAGCCTCCAGGGTGCGGACTTGACCTTTACGGTGGCCGAGGATGGAAGTGCGTGGGTGAACGGAGCCAAGATTGTGCAGCCCAACGTCCTTCTCTTCAACGGTGTTGCGCACGTTATCGATGGGTAAGTCATCCATCTCCTTGCTCTTGGAACAAAATACTGATCAAGATAGTGTTCTCAACCCTGCCGACGCTCCTTTTGACCGAAAGGATCTCAAGCCTGCTGCTAAGCCCACCGACCGCCTCGCCTTCCCGGACGCTTCGCCTGTCTCCAAGCTCCCCTTTTCGGTCATCAGCTACGAGACGGAGACTGCCACCTACACGACCCCTGAGTTGCTCAAGACACTCCTTGCTGTGGACGTGAGTGCCTTGGCGACAGCTACTGCTACCGCTACCGGTACCCGTGGAGCATCGACGCCCACCGGAGAAGCGACGACTGTGACTACTGCTGGAGGTTCCAAGGTTCTGGCCAGGGGAGCTGCCGTGGTGGCTCTGCTGGTGTCTTTCTTCATGATCTAGTCTATCTCATGATCTGGTCTATCCTCCGACTAGTTACTGCTCTTTGTCAAGACCCAGCACTTCAACGGTCCAGCTGGATACTTAATAAGCTCGAAATACTCTTCAGTTACATCAAGACCCAGCACTCCACCGGTCCAGCGAGATACTTAATATACGCGGAATAATCTTCACCCACTCGCCCACTCTTGAAAATTCGTGCCATATATTGTTTTATTTCTCATAAGTACTGAACCAGAGCACGATCCGGCTAGCCCTCTTGTTCGCCGGTGAACTGAATTGCAATGTCCCTGAAAATGCGCAATCGCTGATTCAATCATTCTGAGCTTTATTAGCATCATCACCGTCAGTGGTGTTTGCACATTGCCCACTCGTAGTGGTCGGATAGGCATTCTGTTCAGTTTCTAATTCGTGCTAGTCAATATGGATAGTAATCCTGGCAACACTATCTGCCGCATATTCATAAAACACCAATACCGATAGCTGGCTGGTCAGAGACATCACAAAATAAGGACGGTCTGATAGTCAATATATTCAAGTATCAGTGCTAGAACAGCTATGAGCTGCCAATGATTTGGTCAGTTTCTAGTCTTACTTAATCAAGTGATAATGAATGTCTTTCATGTCCAGAAACTAACCCAATAGACATTTCGATTCTAGTGCTTGTAAAAGCAGCAGCTCTCCTTTTTAAGGACTATACTGAGTTCTGCCTGGTACATACGACCATACCTACCAGGAAACTCGGGATCCCGTCTGCTCTCCCATAGATAAGCTGGTAAGGGGCGGATCAGTAGTTGGGTCGGTGATGACCAGCGAATCCCCGCTGTTGTATGT
>JAJODA010000964.1:0-12311 GCA_021730345.1 Fusarium cicatricum | reverse complement strand
CCCCCCCCCCCCCCTGACGTCATACCTGCCATGACCACCCATGTTAGCCATGACAGCCCGGTCTTAGAAGGTTCAATCTCAGGGTCTGCCTGCCTTCAACGGGGTCCTCTCTCCTAGTGCACTGGCTTCTCTCCTTCTTCCTGCTTTTATTGTTGAATGATTTCATTCTCTTCTCTACTCGAGACCGGAGCTTGAGCTTTTCTTCATTCTTTTTCAACCTTGAATTTTGCACCCTTTAGATATCTCGACGATCAAACACCAAAAATAGCAGTTACGATAACATCATAGTCATCACCATTTCCTCCTCCCTGGTCGTTTCAGGTTGTCGCCTCCTCCTTTGTTGCCGCTCCCTTACGACAACCTAGCCTCCTTTGTCGCTCCCGGCCGCTCAACCCCTGCTCCATCATCTGTTTGGTTATTCTCCATCGTCACGCTTTCGACGCAGATCAATTTGGCAAGGGTATCCAAGAAACGGTTCCTGGGCGCAGAGGACGTGACCTTGATTTGCGGTTATACGTCACTCGCGTTCAGTTCATTAGCCCACGGTTGCGTCTTAAAGCTGTTACTCGCCGACTATACATACTCACTGCAGTATACAAATCTTCTTGGACGGCATGATTACAGCTTGCTAATACATACTGCTCCTTTGTTGATTCTGAATCCCAGGCCCTTTCTTGATACAGCCTTGATTGGATCTCGACCCGAGTCCCCTACACTATCGATTTTGCGTCTTCATTTGCCCTTGACTTTTTGAGTCGAGAAATGGTACACTCTTCAAGTTGCAGAGATGCCAGAAGCGTCTCTTTGATGCGCCGATCATTCATACCCGCTCTCGTCATTGGCTTCTTTATACAGGAAGCGACATCGTACAACTTACAAGCCGCCCAGTGGAACTCAGGCGATGAGTCCCCGCGCCATATAGGACGTATTAGATCTCCGAACCGAAAGGAGCCGGACGACTCCGATGCCCCGATCCCTTTGGTCATTACAAACAAATGTGATTCGACCATCTGGCCTGGAATTGCGACTCAGTCTGGCAAAGGACCCGGGACCGGAGGCTTCGAGCTCGCAAGTGGAAAAAGCGAGGAACTCTGGGTTGGCTCAGAATGGCAGGGCCGGGTCTGGGGACGTACGAACTGTACTGTCAAAGACGATTCATGTTCTTGCAAAACGGGGGACTGTATGGGGAAATTGGACTGCGAGTTCAGTGTAAGTCCCTGAGCCGGCTGCGTTCTTAAATGATTCTAACTCATGGCAGGGCTCCACGCCAGCAACACTCGCCGAGTTCACCCTGGCCGGCGGGCTGCACAAGCGCCAAACCTTCTACGATATCTCCTTGGTAGACGGCTATAATCTCCCAATGGGTCTCAAGTACATTCCCGCCAAGAATACGACCTTCATCCCGCCTAACCTCACCAACTGCGCTTGCATTGCATCTCCTAGTTGGATCTTTGCTAGCTCTGAAACTGGAACCTACTATACCAACTCCTCGTACCCGGTGCCGCTAGAGACTCAAATAAACAACGACTACGCTCGCCGCTGGTGCCCATGGAAGTTTCTTGCCTTTCCGCCCACTAAGCCTGGGGATGGTATTTATCCTTACCCGGACGATGACATCCAGCGGCCCGAGTTCTCGCCATGCAACAGCGCCTGCGCTGCATACGGCACCGACAAGGAATGCTGTGTAGGCAAATACCACGATCCAGATATTTGCAAGCCGTCTGATTACAGCAAGAGGGCCAAAGCCATGTGCCCCGATGCATACAGCTTCGCCTTTGACGACAAAAGTTCCACCTTCATCATCCCAAGAGGCGGCGGATGGGAGATCATCATGTGTCCCAAGGGTCGCTCGACTAACATCCTGCGTCAGCTGGGAGATGAAATGAATGAGCTCGCTGAGTCAGGCAGCCTGTCGGACCTTGCACAGAAGCGGCTCAAAGACGTCAAGTATATCGTATCTGACAAGAGCTCTGCCGCCAACAATGTCCTGCCTATGGTGCTAACGATGGTTCCGGCCGTGCTGGCAACCGGTCTGTGGTTATTGTTCTAAGACGCAACTCAGGGATTGGATCCAGTAACAAGAGTTGGGAACTTTTCCTTTGTTGGGAGAAGACAGGCTGGTTCCTGATCTTCAACGTTGTTTCCATGGCGTCAACATGGATTGGAGTTGAGCATACGATGAGATGATAGACGGTGAGCAGGGGGCCGGTCCTAGTTCCCTGTACCAGAACGCTTATACCCTTTTTTTCGATAAACCTAAATAGAAAAATCTTATTCTTTGTACGTTTGTACAGCTTCTATGCTCCAAGATTCCATGCTGTATGTCCACCCATGTATTTTGGACCGCTCCCTTTTCGAGGTTAAACGGCGTCTATATTCGAGTCCTTCGAAAGCGCAGCAGCTTGACCTATCTACCTACTCCGCTTCTCCTTTCGCCTTCTTTCCCACTCGGCGCGTTCTTCGTCATCGCTGCCGCTGAACTCGGCATCCTCATCGCTCTCATCCTCAACGGCCTGTGCGCCGGCGTGCGTGGCGCCTCTGTGGCCTGAACCCGCCGAGTTATCGACGTTAATAAAGTCTCCAGCGTTTTGGTTCGCGTACTCGTGCTTCTGGATGAGGTCGCGGAGCTCTTTGTTTGAGGGGTCGACCAGGTGATAGGGGGTCAGGCGGGCCTTGTTCTTAACGCGCGGGTTGGAGCCGGCCTCGAGCATCATCTCGACGAGGGCGAAGCCAAAGGGGCGCTGAGCAGGAGGCTCCGAGTTTATCCAGCGGATGACGGTATGGAGGGGGGTATCTCCGTCGAGGCGGGTGAGGGGATCGCATTCAAAATCGGGCTGGTCGAGGAGGAGATCAATGATTTCGTCTTAAGATGGGCTGGTTAGCTGGCAGCTTGTGAGTAGGGAGGCAGCGAGACGCACAGTTTCCGCGGGAGGCGGCTTCGTGGTATAGATGGTTGCCCATAACGGTAGTCGTCTGGTTAAGGAGCTTTGTGATTTCGGCGTCGGACTTGCCTTCGAGGCATTCGGTGAGGAGGTCGGTGTTGTTGCGGCGGCAGGCCTCGATCAAGATCTCCTTGACGGATGCGCCCTGCAAGAGTGGGAAGGTTAGCCGAGTTCGGAATATCCTGGTAGCAAGGGTGGTACTACATCGTGCTCCTCTTCAGCAGCCATCTTGCTGTTTAACCAAGTCGGATATCAAGTTGCGGGAGCGGGGTATATGGCGATGACGATGTTCGAGGGCAGAGAGGTCGAGAGATGGAATGAGTTGTGACTGAGGTTGAAGTATACGTAAACAGAGGCGTCGCACGCGTCTTCGTGGCTTAAAGGAGGTGGCAGTGGTTTGTAGGAATGATGTAGCAAGTGTTTGTTTGGTGGTGTTCGGTGTTTCGGAGGGTTGAGGCTGAAGCACCCAGCGACCAATGCTCACTGCCCTGGAGAAATGGCGGGGGAGTCGCCTGAGGTGGCCATGATGCACCGCAGGACCCCACTAACTGAACCCGACGGGAGCGATCCATGCCTTGGGCGGCGTCTTTATGGAAATTTATCATTGTCGGCCAAAAAAAAAACAGTCATCCAACGGATTCTCGGAATTATCAACCGCGCAAACGCCTCGACAACAGCAAAGACAAACGACGAAACGTCTCTCCTCGTTTCTATTATCCAAGTTCATAATATCGAGCTTGTCTCGGTAGCAAACCGCCATCATGTTGCTCTGTAAGCGCCACAAGCTCCATCCACCAACTCCTACCTATCTACCTTGGCTAACACAACCCACCTCAGTCTGCCCCCATTGCGCAAACATCCTCACCGTCTCCCACACAACCACGCGAACCAACCGCCTCGAGTGCCGGACCTGCCCCTTTGAACACCACATCACCGAGCCCGTCTTCTCGCGACGCCTGTACGAGCGCGTCGAGAGGGAGGACGTCTTTGGCGGGCCGGGCGCCTGGGACAATGCGCAAAAGAGCCGCGTGCAGTGCCCCAACGAGGGCTGCAACGGCGACGAGGCCGCCTTCTTCCAGGTGCAGATTCGGAGTGCCGACGAGCCCATGACGAGCTTTTACAAGTGCATGACCTGTGGACATTCTTGGAGAGAGAACTAGACGTTGGGGAAGTACTGGTTGTGCTGTCTTTGGGTCGAGTCCCCAGGTCTTTTTTTATCTTGCGTGCGAGGAGAATTGGAGTTGAGTCATGAGCTTTTGTTTTCGGGGGCGTAATCAAACTTTGCTGGCCTTGTAGATGGTATAGTGATCGTCAACGATTTGGTCTCTTCCGTTCTTGCCGTGATATTCGCAGTACGCGCTTCTTCCTGGGTATCTCTTCGACCAGTGTTTCTGTATTCGTATGGTTTGTCGTAGTCGCAGGGCGCGTCGACTTGGCGGAGCCTTTCTAACTCTCGCGGTGCCACTCCACCGAGGCCTTCATGCCCTCGTCCAGCAACCTGTTGACCACATCCGGGCTCATGATCTGCTGGCGAAACGTCTCCTGCTGGAGGAGCTCGAGATGGCGCAGCGTCGGGCCGGGATAGGTCAGGTACTTGAGGTACGGCGGCTTGCACCAGTACTGGAGGTAGGAGAGGTATGCGACAAAGGCGGGCTGGTTGAGGAGCTTCTGGGAGGCGAGGTGGTTGAGGTAGTATGGGTTTGCGAGGGATTGGACAAACTACGCGTGTTCCAAGTTAGAGTCTCACTCCTTGTCTTATCAAGACATGGGGGAACAGGACAAACCTCGAGCTCAATCTCAAAGCGTGAGTAGCCGCCGTACTTGGGCTCCGTGTCTGTCTGCGCGGGCGCAGGTGGAGGCGACCCCATTGACACATCTTGAGAGGGTTCCGCTGCCATTCTTAGGAACATGTAAAGTATCAATTATCGGATTGCTGGTTCAGAATCGTTGTTGGTGGTGATAAGCCTGGGGATGTTGATGCTAAGAGTAGCTTTGCGAAATAGTTGTTGATCCTAGGAAGCTGGCCCACTTTGTCGACGTCAGCCTAAGCTTTACTTGGCGAATATGCGAATATGCTGTGTCGGAATCACCATAAAATATTGAAAGAATTGGTAGGAAAACATGCTAGAATATGTTTAGAATGCGCATAAGCTCGACTCAATTCATGATGGATTTTCTCAAGATGCGATGTCTGGTCATGGCTGGATTATCTGAAAACAGGTTGGACCATCGTCTCCACATGCTCATGATGTGTCAACCTCCAGTCTGTGTCTGCCTGTCTGCCTATATTCAACTTCTAGACACTCTTTTCAGTCTTTGCATCCATGTTTGAAAACTCACAACTCATACCTGCTTTACAACTTATACCAAGTTTGGTTTGAACTACCAGTAAATCATGTCCGAGAATGTCGCTTCAAATAACGTCAAGACGCGCATCCTCATCATATCGGATACTCATGGCTCCAAACCAAAACCCAAGCTTGAGGATTCACCAAGCACCGAGGATGAGCTCAGCCAGGAGGATGTCATGTGGGTGCCCACAGGCTGGCGAGAACCTCTCCCAGAGGCAGATGTTGTTCTCCACTGCGGCGATTTGACCAAACGGACTACCATTCCCGAATATGAAAGCACATTTTCCGTGCTGCGATCTCTCAAGGCTCCCCTGAAGCTGGTCATTGCAGGGAACCACGACATGGCACTCCATGAGGAATACTGGCTTCGTGAGTACGGCGGGCCTAAGAGCACAGCGAAACAAGCCAGGGACATCGTCGAGGCTGCCAAGGCCGATGGGGTCCAATACCTGGACGAAGGTGTTCATGAGTTCACATTGGATAGCGGGGCCCGTCTGAGGGTATACGCAAGTCCGTGGACGCCCTCATACGGCGGCTGGGCGTTCCAGTATGACTACGGGCACGACTTCAAGATCCCTGCCGATGTCGACGTCGCCATGACCCACGGTCCTCCGCAGGGCATCCGCGACTTTGCGGGCATGTCGGGAACCCACGCCGGCTGCCCCGACCTCTTCGACGCCATCGCCCGCGCGAAGCCCAAGATCCACTGCTTTGGGCACATCCACGAGAGCTGGGGGACGCTCCTGGCAGATTGGAAGGAGGACAGTACAGACATTGAAGGGGTGCGGGAGGTCGGCTTGAAGGGACTGCGGCCGAACCGCGTCACGCAGAATGAGGAGACGGCCAAGATGACGAGGGTGAAGCTCATTGAGATGAGCCAGCAGAGGGCTGCGCATCTGGATCTCACACAGGGGGATAATCATGTTGTGCCGGGACAGCGGACCTTGTTTGTGAATGCAGCGATTATGGATATTAGATACAGACCGATACAGCTGCCGTGGCTTGTTGACGTTGACTTGCCGAGGGCCACAGAAGAGTCTACCACGGATTGAGGTGGAAACATATATATGCACATTCACATTGGGAGGGAAGCATAGCCATGAAAGAGAGGCATTGTTTGAGTGCTTGATTATAGCAAGCCAGTATATTCCCATCATTATTTTTCGCTATTTCCTATGTAACCAGAATGGCGTTGTCCAATGTCATGTCTCGCAGTATCCCATACTCTCATCAGCACATTATTGATTCCAGGCATCAGACGATGACCCATTAATTAGTCGATATCAAAACAACGCTCAATCTCTCGGATTATCTCCAGATTATGGCCTCTTACAGGGCAAAAGCAGCAGCAACGAGAGCGAGAAGGCCAAAGGCAGGGCCGGCGACAGCAGCGGCGTTGTCAGTGACAGCAGGGGCAGTCTCGCTGGTCTCGGAACCGGAGCCAGAGCCGGTGCCGGTACCAGTCTCCTCGCTTCCGCCGCCGGAGCTCTTGGTGGGCCTGCCGGCCTTGGTGGTGGCGTTCTTGGGGCCGGGAGTGGTGATGGGAATGATGGGAGACTCGGAAATGCTGGAGAAGATGGCAGGGACGGAGACGGAGCCAGTGATGGAGGTGTCAATGCTGACGGTGACGGAGCCGGTCTCTTCCTCGGTGGGGGAGACAGTAGCCGTCGGGGAGCCGGTGTCTTCCTCGGTGGCGGTGACGGTGGCGGTGACACTGGCCGTCGCAGAGCCGCCGCCGGTGCCGGCGGTCTTGGCAAAGGCCTCGCAGGCCTTCTTGGCGGCGTCCTGGGCCTTGATGAGCTCGGTGGCGCTGCAGCCGGAATCCACTGTCAGGCAGGGAGTGATGACGGGGAGGAGCTTCGTCTGGAAATCAGGATCGCACTGGCAGGCGGTGTCGTCGAGCTTGCAGCCGGCCTTGGGGATGTTCTCCTGCAGACACTTGACCTGTCGGGATGTTAGTGAACTGTTTACTTGTCTGTATCACGTTGTTGCTGGGGAGATGTTGCATCAGAGGCACTTACAGCACACTCGGGCACACCACCAAATTGCTGGGCGGCGGCGAGGCCAGCAGCAGCGAGGAAGAGAGTGGTCTTCATTTTGGAAAAAAGTGACGAAAGCGAGAGTGATGAGGCTCAAAAGTGAGGGTCTGGTCTGGTCTGGATGAGGAGCTGGGGATAAGCTGACAGGAATGATAGTAGCGTGTGGAAGGGAATGGAGAGAAAGAGGCCAGCACAAGCCCTTTATACCTGGGAAGTATTGTTTTTAAGCTCGCGGGGCCCATGCTGAGTTAATTTGCTACCCCATTGGAAGTTAACAAGAAAACCTAGACCCGAACATGGGTTACATTGGCTTGAGAGAGAGAGCTCATCCGATAAGTTATTGGATCGGGTGGTTGGTGGTTGTTGGGGGCCGGGGGCTAGGTTGGGTACGTAACTTCGTAAGTGGTTGTTATGGGTTATCGGTTGTCTCTACCCCTGGACCCCTGGGCCCCGCAGCTTCCACTGAAACTAGCACACTCACTAGGCTGCGCCCTGTGAGCGCCATGGAGGAGCTGGGGTAAAGTCCCAATTACATGCCGATCCCCCATAAAGGGTACTTGGCAATGTTCCCGTTCCGTTCCAGTTGTGGTCTGGTCTATTAACGTCTTTGCTCGTTTTGAGTTTTTGCTACCAAAAAAAACTCAAAGATACCGGGCCACCCAACAAATGGACCGAAACCTCCGTGCCGATTCCCGCTTGGGGGGGCTGCGCCTCCATGTTTGAGGCTTGAAGAAGGGAGCCTGTTGCCCCGGAAAAGGACGATCCAAGCCTTCCAAGGGACCAGGATCGGGCATCAGGGATAGAATTTTTTCTACGAGTCCACTCCATAATCACCCGTTTTCTTTGGTTCGAGAGGGGGCAATGACCGTGACCAAGAGCTGGAATAAGAGCTTCAAAGTTCAAACTGCAAAGCTGCTGTCAGCTTATGCACTCCATGCCTCAGTATTCATCGCCAACGAGGCAGAGCTTGAGCGCCCAAGTCCCAGCCCCATCGGCAATGGCTTGCTTAGCCCCTTCACTCCCGTCCTCTCATAGATCGCTTGTGGAACCCAGGCTGAGGGGGGCTTTTTGCCGATGTACCAAAGGTCCAAATATCAGGAGTCATTTTGCATGCCACTCTACTAATCGCTTACTTCTTTCATGTTGCAAACCCACCCATAGACGTATGCCCATGGCTGGGATTTTTACCAGACCAATCATTAGGTGAGAAAAGGCAATGAGCAAAGCCATTCCCGTATTAGTGACACATCTAGACAACCTAACGTTCACAGCCGTCCCGCCATGCAGCACGCATAACGCATACGCAACACACGGGGCGGCAAATACGAGAGATTTTCCTTCCAGGTTGTCCAATGTGCAAAGAGACGACGCGTTCATAGCGGCTGGCCTATCATAAATAGGTACATCGGCAACGTAATGGTTACCTACTTGTACATGTGCCTTTCACCAAGTCGCTCCCTCTTGTCTTATGGATCCTCTCCACTCCTTGTCCAAGCACTTTAACCATCAACAGCAAAGCTTGGCACTGCCCAGACTGAATGCCAAGACCACGCCAAGTGGTGGGACAACCGGTTGAACCCTGGATCGGCATGTGGAAGTAAGGAAACCACATACATGATCTATCAAACCAAGGCTGGAAGCATGATATCATCTTAACAAGGATAAGAAATACATCGTGCTCAAGGCTGATGTGAGCAGCTGCCTAGATATCTTGACGATATTCGTAGTCTGCCATTTGAGACTTCGGACAGCTTACAACCATGTGATAATCATCAGGACACACGAAACTGATTCTCCTTCATTACACATTAACTACATGGCAGCTGCTATCACGAATCGTCATCCCATCTAGGCCGGTTCATGATGATGGGTCTCGCCGGATCCCAAGGTCCTCGTATCTCGTTCTTGTACTTTTGCAGCCCAATCAGCCACCAGCTACATCCTCCCGTAGCCAATACCGCCATGATTGCTCCCACCAGCATACCGACAAGTCCGCTCTTCCACGGCCATCCATCCGTGCCCCTGGCATCGCCTACAATGAGACCTACTCCCAAGCCTGCTCCCAACACCAGCAGAATAGCCGAGAGCACATGGAAACGCCAGCTACGATGTCGCACGTAGCGCCGAAACACGGGAAACAGTCCAAAGACCTCGATGCTGAAGAGCGTCAAGCTAAACACCTGTTTCGTGGAGGGCAGACGACTGGCCAGCACGGTCGACGCCATCAAGGCAGCGTTGGTAGACAGCGAGGCAGGGAACTTGGCGCTCATGCCACCCGAATAGTCAAAGAAGAAGATGTTGATGGCAAGGAGCCAGAAGGACATGGCCCAAATGCTGTCACTCGACGTCGACCGTGTAAGCGATTTGAGGATGGGGCTGAGCCCGAGAAGGGTACAGTAGATGAGCATGGCAGACTTGATGGTCTCAATCCTTTGCCGGGAGCGATTCTCCTCGGCCAAGAAGGGCGGTGGCAGTTCCGGCAGGTGTTCCTGGCTCGCTCGTGGGGTGTGCGTAGGGCCGCTGGCTAATGAGTTGGTCGAAGTGGATTGCGCTCGTCGCATCGTGGTGTGCGCATGTAGGTTTGTGGTCGAGCTCGCGGCTGAAGGGACTGCCGATGTGCCGGCAGTGGTCGGCGCCGACTCGATCCGGAGTGGGGGCGGACGCCGGATACTACCCGCGCGACCCGGTCGCCTCATGCTGCCGGTCCGGCCAGCCCTTCCTATCACAGTCGCCGCCACGCCGAGGCTTGGGTCATCGGGGTCCTCGATCTCGGACAGCCAACGCTCCCATAGGATCCAGCCGACAAAGGTAGCAAAGTTGCTCCAGCTTGTGACGGCGACGGGAGAGACGCGCTCCTGGAAGATGCCAACGAAGCAGACGACGAATATGATGACGGAGCAGACATGCTGGAGTATTACTGTTGAGTCGGCGACGAGAGGCCAGAAGTCGTAGGGCTTGAGGCGGGGATTGCGCTGGAGGTTCTCGAGAAAGGTCGCTTGATCGGTGTAGTTATCGGGGTCTGTTCGGGTCTTAGCATTGGTCCATGTTATTTGCGCATCGTAACGATGCAGAGGTACATACATGATTGTTTCACCCACATCAGCTTCTTCCACGGTCGCTTGCGCCTGCGACTCCTACTACGCTCGCCCAGGCGGCGAGGAGGCGACACGAAAGCATCGTCAGGAGAAAGATGAGAGCGACCAAATCCGTGGAGCGTTGAAGGGTCTAACGAGGGGAACGGGATCTCGTCATCGGTAGGCGGTGGCATACTCTCCGGTAAGCATTGGAGACGGCGGATATGTCGCACGTTCAACGGGAGCGTACGTCGTGGTCGCAACCTTGACCAGCGACTGTATCTTGGATATTGTGGACGAGAGTGAGGATATTGATGATGCCAATCAGGAGTTGCAGGGGGTGGGTCGCCCAGATTTAGCGGGCTCGGGGATCGGGACAGACGCGCCGTGATAATTCCCGTCATCGAGTTAGGCGCGTCCCGCTACCAACTTATCCGCCGACCGTTGTGGTGATGACTTCATCTGGGCCTGTAGATGGATAGAGTTGGTGTTTTTTTGCATCTTTCTCTGTCTGGTCAATTCAGCAACCGGTTCAGGGTCAAACCTACCCAAGGTGTTTCATGAAACATCATGTCTTGAGTATTTGAACAAGGTAGAAAGAAAGAGCGCTCGAGCGGTGGGGCTCCAAGCTGTCATTCTCTCTTCAGCACAGCCACAACAGGATCTTCAGCATCATCACCTTTTCCCATTTACCGCTACATCACAACGCTCTATGCCAACCATAGCCGTGGTCATGGACTGATGCCACAGCCATACTCAGCCCGTAACCTCGGGGTGACTGAAGGGCTGGCTGAACCTGCATATCCGCGTTTACCCTACACTACAGTGCCGACTCAAGAGAGCGCTTCATCCTGCGACGGAACGAACAACGCCCTCGGCACGTGTGATTAACAAAGAGAAACCGCTCGAACGGCAACGGCTCCATGATCCCGCTGTCCGATATCTTCGGGGCCCTCCTGGGAAATGAATGGCTTGCTGCTGTCACAGCGCAGATACGCACACCGATGTTTCGACGGCACCCGCACTTCAGCCAACCTAACATCCAGGTTATCATCACCAGCATGGACTCAACAGAAGCTCTTCCTCATCACCGCTTTTCTCTTGGTCCACTGTTCCGCTTGATCAGTTCGTCTTGGCAACGAGAAGTAGCCCACCCTCCCCCAGCCGAAAACCCGGCTAGACGTTGTTCGTGGACACTCAGAATGCAAGCTTGTCTTTTTTGTCACACTGATACTACCACCTAACCCCACTGGCTCTTGTAGCCAATCGACCAGCTTTTCCCACCGATCCCGACATGCTATGTATCAGATTTTGAAAAACGTGGTCTCGGGACCAGAAGAAAGCCACCCCGTGTTTAGCACCTGCTGACACGCCCTCATCGCGGAAAAAGGAACGCCTGATGCTTCTCGCACTGGTGCCAGACGAGACGACCTGTTCAGCCTGGACCGATCTCGGGTTCCAAGCCTACCAACTCAGATCTGCACGCCAATCAAGGTGCGCCTGGTAGAGGCGTTCGCGCTTGGTTTGTCCCAGAACCAGTCAGACGGCACCAATCGCGTACCATCCCGCCTCAAGTTCAATGAGCTCCACACGGGGTTACCCGACATCCCTTGCAAGTTCCAAGCCCTCCCGCCTCACTTCGAGCGCATGGCAAGCCAGCCCAGACAGCCGGGACCGTCTGGTCTGTCTGCCTGCCTCAGCATATTCAAGAGTAACCGAACCCGTCTCGATGTGTCTATCCAGTGTTGGGCCTCGATGGCATCGCGTATATCTCGTCCTCTAGCTGGAAACGCTAGGAATGGGACTGACCCAGATCGGATTCGACCCAAGACCAAAAATGCCGGAACCGACACATGCAAACCTGGTAGACCATCATCCTGGAGAACCCTCGTTCCGTCCCCGTCC
>JAJODA010000963.1:0-24073 GCA_021730345.1 Fusarium cicatricum | reverse complement strand
AAGCTTAAAGCTAGCTAATATCTATAATAAAAAGAATTAATTAATAAGTTAATAAGTAACTTAAAGTAGCTAGTCTCGCTAGCTTTATTAATAAATAAATTAAGAAAAATAAAAAGATTAAAAAAAAAAAATAAGGCTAGATAAGTTAACTATCTAAAATTAAAACCTAACTTCTTAAATAAGTTAATCTATTTAATAAAAGGGTTTAGAGATTTATATAGCTTTAAATTAGTTAAAATTATAATAAAAAGCTTATTCTATATTAACTTTAAATATAATAGGTATATAATATCTTCCTTTACTTCTTTCTTAGAAATTAGCCGATGGCACCTGTCTTAGACCTATAGATCTCCTCGCTTTCTATAGCGATCGCAAGGCTTACAACTCCAAGTCAAAGATAGCCTGACGGCATTCCACTGGTTGATAGTTAAACTTCCGATTTCTTTACGAGTCCTAAACCTGTTGTTGTGATCAACAACTCCCGATGATGCACTTTTGCGGATGCCTAGAACAACGGCTGGCACCTTCAAGTGATGTTCTGGCCCAGTAGCTGGTGTTTGTCAAACACCCGGTAAAGCTAAGACCAGCCCGGGGATAACATTTTACAAAGTGTGATAGAAGTGTCTTATTTGCTAGTCGGAGTGGAACGGGCTCATAATGATAGTACTGATCTATTGTTTATCTAAATCATGGGTACCTGCAACATATCTTTCTGAACATTGCTTATTTGAAATGTGTGTCTGCCTAACCCACGATTTAACATTCAATTTTCCCTCAAAAGAGCATAATACAGAGATATGGACCGTGCCGCAGAGGCTGTTCTCACACAGCATTCAATTGTGTTGAATACAAGACATTCAATACGTGTCTCCTGTCTGAACTTCTTAGAGTTGGTAGACAAGTGAATCGTAAACAGCAACGACAAGATTTTAAGCACTGTGAGGCTGAACGCCAGACGTGTTCGTAGCATGTGAATGGAAGGGCCACTATGTACCAACGAAACTACTGAGATCAGTGAACATTGTTACTTTGACAGAACGCCAACGCCTGTTAATCTATTTTGAGTACCGAAGCTCTGCTGCCCTCGTCCCGTCTTGTCCCAATCACAGGCCGGTTGCATCCGGAAGGTGGCGCCCCGCTATAGCGTGCTTCCAGGTTACAGTAGTGTTTATAATTCCTACTATGTTATGTGCATGCTTTTTATATGCATGTTTTCTTATCGTAACACTGGTATCACGAATCTCAAGTCGGGACCACTTGGTACTTTGAATGGATTGGGTGAATAATAGAAAACTTGGAACTACCATGGACCGTAAGAGGAATATGGGGTGATATATTTCTTGAGACAGGGAAGGTCTGTTAGATGTGCGAGGTTAAGTAAGTGAAGTCAGAAGTCATGTAAAGCCCGAGGGCAGACTGTTTACAAAGAATCTCAACAATGGTCAAGGTTGCATGATGAAAGATCCGTAATACGTTAGGGTTTCATATCATCTGAGTGTGATTTTGAGTGTGTGCGTATCTTCACCAAGGTAGAATGAGGAGGAGAATGTGGTAGGGGCGCGGAAACCGAATTGTGCCTGGTTGACAAGACCGACAACTTCAAGCTCTACCGGAAGTAGTGTAAATAAATGATGATAATAACGAAAGTGGACCCGAGGAATGTCCAATTTACAGTGTTAAACTTGAATATATCGATGCTAGATGGTCATCAGGCGTGATTGACTTGATGCCATAAAATTAGCATGTGGTTGATCCGCATAAGCTGACAAAGAAGTCTTTGATGTTTGATAACGTGATTAGAAGTCAGGCCCTCCTCTGAAAGACTGATATAGAATTCTAAAATGGTCGCGAAATGTGCTTGATACATAGATATAGCTAATGCTCTGGAAAGGTCAGCTAGTGCATGGGCGAGCAGAGTGCTGTAGATAGAATTGTGACTTGTGAGGAACACTATCCATGTCACAATGGTCGTGTGTATGTCGTCCGACGATAGAGCGACAAACTGCCTGAGTAGTGGTCCTCAATGGCTGGGCGCTGTCAACGGGGTAGTGGATAACACGGGATGCTTCAGAGCGCGTTATCCTTCGATATGAATGCTATATGGCCACGCGTATAAGAAGATCGATGCCAAAAGATAAGACTGGATAATGCCGTTTCCGTTTACCAGAAGCTGGTGGTGTATCAGCCCCCACGAGCACGGCCATCACTTTTGTCCTGGCGCCTCTTGTTGTTCTTCGTCTCGTTGAGCTTTTTGTGAAACGATCTGAAAAGCTTAGTCCTATCCAAGATCTGGCCAACTTCAGCATCGCCCTAGCTCACAGCCTCCGCAACTCCATCATCATTAACGAAATTGAGTGATGCGGTCATTGTGTTGCGCCAGTCGCCCAATTTCACCCATTCTTTCTTGATAGAGCGACGGTTCGCTTGCCATTGGCGAACTTCATCGTACCCACTCCAGCCAGCACCGACTCTTGACTCCCTCATATAGCTGATCTGATGACCACGGGAGGTTGATGAGCGAGCGTCAGCATGGTCGCCAGGAGCCAAGAACCCCTGCGGGACAGAAACCGGGGCTTTTGTCTGTTCATCTGCCTCGTCAAACATTTGTCCTCTCACCTAAGCCATATTGTCGACTGCACGGGAAATGGCGATCTCACGCGGAAATATCTTTACGGTATCTTTGTAAGCAGCACTAACCGTGAATGGGTCGTTGACTTTCTCGATCTTCCCCGGGTCGTGTCAAAAGGGGCCTCCGTAGGCCTTTCCGCCTGATACCACGGCTTCTAGCTATCGGTTTCATAATCAGATAGATCTTAGATGTCGATGATTTTCATTTGCTAGTTATCTAGTCATTTATTGCTTAAACATCCTTACGGCAAGGCATGTAGATCAGCCACAATAGATAACATATTAAGCTCGGCGAAATTAAGCATGACGCCAAGGTCAACTTACCTCTGATGCGACTGCATATGTCGAGGTTCCAACCCCCTCGAGTCTGGAATGCGGGATCTGGCCATTGCATTGGTCTTTTAGATGAAGATTACCACCCAGCAGCAGACTACAACGAACCGTTGCTGTACGGCGGGGTTCATGGCAGAGTCGCTATTAGGAACTGGACCTTTCGACTACCCCATAGCCATCATGGGTCCTGATGATAGTGTCACTCTTCCAGACATCACTTACGCCATGGGATACAGCTCAGAATGGATAAACTTACGGAGACACTGCCTATTCTAGGGAGCTTAACCGAAGTCTGGCTAAGACACTTGTCAAAGGCTCTATAGAAATATACGAGTGGAGCACAAGTAAGCTTGTACCATTTCCAGGCATTTGCACCTATCTCTGGATCGTAGGATTCTCCATATACAGAAAGAAGTCTATATCCGGAAATGTGGAGATGGAATACCGCGCTGACTTCTCGGAGGCTGCAGCCTCTGGTGTACTTGACTAGCCATATAAATACTGGAAGCATCTCTGTTCCTACCACAGTGCAATACTTCTGGTAAGTAAAATCGTGCATCAGGAACAATTAAGTGAATTTCTGACTCTATTGATCGTCGGGCTCTTTAGAGTTACGGCACCAGGCGGCCTTAACATGGCTAACATGCTACAAGCAACAGAGATCGATCTAACGGCAGTCAAAGACCGATCCTGTGTCGGAATCGTCAATGCCATAACACAGGTACCCCTGAACCGCATCGAGATTGGCCTACCTAAACAGAACAAGTCTGTCGTTGTGTATGGTCCGACCCTGGACCTGACCTTGCCCGATCTTAAGTTTGGCAGGTTTGTTGTGTTTGACGTCAAGACAACGATCGACTGGATGACTGAGACAAAAAGCCCAATAAACAAACCCCAGAGATGCATTTCGGCTGCCTGGGAAACAGCGTTCAGAGACTGGAACTTGGTCGCGTTCGTGGCGTATGATATTGTGGAAAAAGCCCTCTCAGTCATGTTTCGAATCGATAAGTATAAAAGGAACTATTCAAGCTGCTATAGCTCGAATTACTGTCGAGTAAATTTTCATACATGATCGGTCATCTTGGCCTTACCAAAGCCGCAGTATAGCCTAGTTCAGCTTAAACACTCTCGCTTCTTGTGCAGGCACTTTGTCCATACATAAATCGTTCCAGGCTTGGTGAACATCGAGACCAGTTGCTTGCTTGATGCCATCCCCGTAAATCAATTTCATTGTCTTTTTTCCTTCATTATCCAGCCACTGCTGAAACGACTTGTTCCACCCATCGTAGACTGATAAGGTGCCGACAGCCTCCATCGCGCGATCTTGCAGCACACTGTGGTTGCACTGTACTCTTTCAAGGTCCTGGCCTTTGGCCATGCGGCTCGGCAAGACTGGGTCTAGCATAACTTCCTGTCTGGTCCCGATAGCTACCAGAGTAAACTTGACGGATGCTGGGAGTGCGGCTGAAGCAGATGAGAAGAAACCCTCGACGATTCCTTCTCTGGCACCAAAGTCGACGATGAGGACACGACGGGGATTCAGCGAGCTGATCCAATAACTGGTTTCTTCTTCACCCAACTCCTTGTAGCCAACAGCCTTAGTCCGGAACTCGGCATCGTCCTTTGGATCTGCCGATGGGCGTGACGAGACGTCCAGATAGCCAAGGGGGCGGTTGGACTGCCTCGGACGTTGCATTAGGTTCCAGCGAAATGACCTTCCCGTCTTGCTCGATCCAGCAAGTCCAACAACCAGGGTGGATGTTAGATCCGCCTCGTGTTTGGTCCAGGAACCGATTCCAAATGGATGGATAGGAGAGACATCCCCAACAAGGCCTGGAGGGAACGAAAACCTGCTTAGTAGATAGCCTGAGCCATACGTGGCAAAGATAGCTGCCATCCATCCAGGAAGGTCTCCAGGAGGGAGACTTGGCACAACGATATACCTATTATAGAGACTCATCATCGACTGCCGACGAGGGCTAATCTCTCTGTAATGATTCGGAGTACGAGGTTCATATGGTTCAAGAGTCAGGTCATGTTGGTAGGATGATATCGGCCAGAAGCCGAACAGAAACGACCCTTTGGGAACCTCCATCGTTGATTCGATGACTTCTGCATAGCCCCATACCGGAACAATGCACCAGTCTTCAGATTTGTGGGTCGCAGATAAAGCTGCGGGCGCAGGAAAGGCATCCCACCAGCCGAGCCTTCCTCCGCCTTGGGCGTATGTAACGTTGTTCTTGGTGAGTCCGATTATTCGAGTAGATATACGGACGGATGACTGGGCCAGTTTGGGAGGGTCTGAGTTAATGTTGATGGTCGCATGGTTTGTGTGGTCATGCTTTGAGACGAGGTGGACCTGGGCAGCCATGATATCGCTTTAGTTAGGTAGCAGCTGAAGAAATAGGTTGACGGGATTAGAATGTAGGAAGGCGGTAGATAGTAGCACTTTTTAAGGACGTGAGTCAAATAATTTCTGGTGGTTCCTGTGAATCGATGACGATTTACAGCAGCAATTAGTAATATAGCGGGGTCTTATCTGTCACTCTATATGACTCATATAAGACGGGCCTTGACGGGCAAGATTGAATCATCAGCAGTCAGGTGGAGCTTCGTGCTGACAGAAGATTACCTTATCCAATAGCCTACGGAAAACGACTGTATAACTCCGCCTCGATGGCTAATCTTTGCTCCGAAAGCTAAAGCTTGTAGGATACAGGTGGCTACTCTTCGGCAGCGGCTAACTGCGCTTTTAGAAGTCCAGCCCCAGTTGCAGGTCATCCGAAATACGCTCTCAGCGTTGGAGGACCAGAGATTTCGTCAGGGCCGGAGAGATCTCCACTATAGTCCAGCTAATCTTGGATATCCCGGGGCCTGGTGCACGGTACCAGACAGCACAAACAACATATTTGACAACACCTTGCTTCGTACTAATCCTTAAGACAGACTCCGCGCGGGGCAGTGGGAGCGCTATAGTAATATTAAAAAGCCCAGAGTGCTACTAAAGCTGGTTTAGTAAGGCAGTAACTTATATACTAATATAGGGAGCTATAGAGCGATTAGTAACTCTTTATTATATATAAGTAGTAGTTTACTAGCTAGATTAGTTATTATAGCTCTACTATATAATTATTAAAATAATATACTTATTAAAGCCCTTTATAGCCTCGCAAGGCTTTTTTAATTATTACTTTCTATGCTCTTACTAACTAAGAGGCTCACAGCTGTGCAACACCTACAGCTTCCAGAACCGGGCCTATCCGCGACAATGACTCGTTTGTCGCTGTCGGTGGGCGATGCCCGGGCAACTGACGGCTTGTCAAGCTGGGGTCGCACTGAGCGGGCGATTATTTCTCTGTGCGAAGTGAGGGCGGGCAACCCATCGTCAGAGCAGCATATGCCAACGTCTATCGGGCGGTTGGGCGGACGCCTTGCGGTCGCCTTGTGTGGAGATCGGGGCTTGGCTTTGGTCAGTTTGTAAGCATTTTTTTCACTAGAAGCGGTTCAAGCAAGGCAGAATCTTTGACAGGCAACAGGGCTGTGTTGCCCAGCTAGACGGGCCGTTCATAGTCAGAGACGGGCCTCTCATGGTGTTTCAGCAGAGGATTCCACCCTTAGATCATTACCCAACCGAGTATCTAGAGTCTCTTTAGTCTAGTATGCACCGATAGGAGTAGGCCCCTCCCACATTGAAACCAAGATCTGTCTATCGCCCTCCCAAGGCTCCCGGCCGTGGGAGACTTGAAAGTTGTCAACAAAGAGGAGATCGCCATACAGGTCTGCCCGTAGAGGGTACTCTTCGAAGGCCTGGTGATGTTCATTAGCAGGCAACCTTGTGTCAGTATGCAAACATCGCTCACCAGGAATATGCTGCGTCAACTCAAGGCTTCCATCTTCGTTCCACTTGAAATCCGAAGTGAGTCGTCGAACCTGCTCCTCAACCTTTTGCTTGATCGTCGCCTCGTCATCACCAGGCAAGAGCTCCTGTCCAAAGCTGAATTTGCCAGCCCAGTTGAACGAGTTGACCTTGGTTTCCTTTCCGGGTGCTCTGAAGACCATCTTCATGCCCAAGCCTCGCTTGTGAATGTCGTCGACTAACTCTGGAATCTCGGCCTTGACCTTTTCAAAGACATTGGCACTGTGTGCTATAGGCGATGCGCCTCGTATAAGTCAACCCTGTTAATACAATGTATGGTGCTTGAGACAAGTGATATGAGGCCAACGACCTTTTGGTGCCTTTTTGGCGCAGTAGAAGTGAATGTTGGACGGAAATCGCGTGTATCGGGAATACTGACCATGGTTATTAGCTCATAACCACATATCGACGAAATTGCTCGAATAAACCTCGTTATGTTGGTAGAAGCGAGTCAATGGAGACCCCTCGTTTGCCGTCCAGATATTCTTGGCAACCTGAGTACGTTTTCCAGCCAAACCGATCTGTTCGAGCGGGTGATAGCCTCGTCCTTGTTCCGCCGCGCAGATCAGATCCGAGAATGTCTGGGCCGACGCATGCCCGAAACCACGAAACAGTACCGCACCATGGCGATCGAGTAGCTCCTGAAGCTTTCCTGACTCTGTAAATTCTCGAAGAGCTGCTGCAGACTCGGAAACAGGGGGTGCAGTCTCGTTGGCACCCTGGACTTGGAGTCCATAAGGAAGCGCATTGCCATAGTATGTCCTGGCTCCAGGAACATCGAAAGGTACAAAGTCGATCGTCATGGCGGCTCGGATCGATAAGTCCAGAAACAAGAAGCAGTCCTGATGGCGTAATCAACCAATTATCTGGACATGGCTTTTAACAATATATAATGATTAGCAAGTGCCTTATTACATACGAATGGCTACAATACATCCGACCTCGGGATCCTATCCATTGTCTTGTCCACCTGCGAATAACTTCGCAGGTAACTCATCAAGATCCTCAACATGTCTGGGAATGAAGGTACCATTGAGGGCAAGTTTCAAAATCTCTCCTAGACCAGGCATATCTAACTCGCCCTGTAGTCCCGACAGCCGCTTGTTCCTCTGGGAACGATAGCGAAAGGACAATAACCCTTGGTGTCAACGAAGCCCACGTCTTACAAGAGCGATCCATTGGAGTATTTGGCGCTGCTCTCTCAGCTCTTGGTCATCTTCTCGGAATTGCCTTTACTGTTGGTAAGTTACTAACCAGATCCGACCCATGGTGCTTTGTGTACCGACTTCCGGCAGCTCGTATAATCCAAGAACTGGCAAAGGACGGTGTACTTCCATTTCCCAACCTTTTCATGGATAACAGGCCTTTCAAGACCCCCATCACGGCCCTCGCTGTCACGATTCTCTTTGTTTGCGCTCCTCCGGCTGGCGATGCCTTCAACTTTATCGTCAGCTTGTCTTCGTACCCGGCGACTGTCTTATTTGCCGCCATCACCGCCGGGTTGATTAAGATGCGCCTCACTCCAAGTGAGAACTGGAAATCCCCCTTTACTACACTGTGGGCAGTCATTGCTTTCTATCTGGCTGCCAACTTGGTCAGTTCTAGTGCCATCTCATAGTCAAAGAACAAGGTACCTAATAGTCGCACACAGTTCCTCATCGTAATGCCATTCGTCCGACCTCCTGGTGGCAAGGGAAACACTTCGCTGCCCTATTGGCTCTCCCCATTCGTCTCGGTCGCCATCATGGTATTGGGAGTCATCTATTATGTCGGCCGATTTGTTCTTGCGCCATTCGTCTTTGGTTACAGAAACGAACGGGTCCAGCAGCAACTCAGCGATGGCTCAAAGGTCACTCGATTCCGAAGGGTTCGGCCATAGCTTACAAGCTTGACTGGCACTTGGTAAAAGCTATTCAGGATAGAGGCTTTTAGATCGGATAAGGTAGTTGGATACTGAGACGAATCATAGATAACCAGGAAAATGCTATCAATATACACCGCAACCGATAGCCGCAAGACGCACGCCTAGTCGATCCAAGCTCCGGGCATCTTGCCCTTGAGCTTCAACGCCTTCATGTATCCCATCTTGCGTAATTTCTTCATCTCCCTCCGTTCGAAGCGGCTCTCCATGAGGTCACACGCATACGCGAGCCCCTCCACCGCTCGTTTATCCCGTTCTTCCAAAGGGTGCCAGAGGATTCGAATTATTCCATCATAACTCCTTCGATTTAACGAGATATGAACAACTGTATTTGCCGCAGATATCAGCAGATTCAGCCCAACTGGCCGCCTCGTTTCCTGCATGCAGGCGCACCATTGCGTCGTTAAGGCTGTGCTTGACTGAGGTTCCCAACTGGTTTGACCGGTCTGGAGAACATTGAAAGGAATCACATATGGCATAGTAGATGAAGCTGCAGATAATAGCTTAGCTGTAGGTGTAGGTTGTAAAATCTAAGTTGTAGGTCAAACTTGACTTTGATAGCTCCAAGTTAGCCTCGGAGGCAGCAGCCAGGGTGCTTCTTCAGCCGCCCAGGCATCCAGCTCCACCACCAATCACCGATAACTCACAACCATGAGCCCTCTGGTTATATATCAAAATAACTTGATATTCTTTCAGCGAAGTAGCTCAGTAGTAAACAATGATCTTACCTTCAGGTACTTTCCCATGTCTCTCATGGCCCCACCCACCTTCGCTTTCTTTTTGGTCTGTCGACGCCTTGTCATGGGAAGTCAAGTCATGCAGTTCGATTCCCACGCTGAAATGTGCATTCTTTTTTGTGTTTAAACGTCTGATACCTCCGATTACAGCTTAGAATAATATCTACTGCTGTTTCTGGATTATCGTTGTCATCATTTTCATCAATGGGCCTTGTAGCCCGCCCTCATCTACAACCCCCTTCAAGCAAGATACACATACAGATTGCCCTCTCTCTCAATGTAGTCCTTCTCGATAAGACTGTTACTTCGGTTAGCAATCGTCAAATCCCTATTTGACTGGCATGTTACTCACCTTTCAATCTCCTTCTTGATGGCGGCAGGCTCTACGCTGCCTCTCTTTTTGGTCAAGTTGATTACCTCCGCCACCAATTCCGCATGGCCCATGGACTTGCGACTCTTCATGATCCTGACGATGGCGGCCTGCGTCTCAAACCGGCGATCTTGCGCGATCCTCTCGTGTGTCGCCTTATTCTCCTCCTTGGTCTCTTTCAACTGGATCTGGTTGATCTTGACACGATACTTGGGATCCATAAATGCCTTATTGAAGGTAAAGGTATCCGTAGGCTTGACATCGCGGCCCTTGGGATGCTTTGCAAGCACCCGTGACTTGCCACACGCGAGCGACTGCAATGTACGGTCAAGATCGCCGCCTTGAAGCCCAGTGCCCGTGGCGATCTGCTCGTAGGCCAAGAATCCGTCAGCTGGCAGACTATTGAACATCATAAGCACAACGGCCTGGTATGCTGATACGAGAAGCTCCTTGGGCCCCTTGGGGAAGGTAGCCTTGATCGCACAATGAGCTAGAGAGTGCTTCCACGTCAGGACCCGGCCCGTATGCTTGTCCTTGTAATACTTGTCGAAACGCTCAATCTGGGTGGCAACCTCGTCGGGCAGGTTCAGACGGACGTCAGGGTAGGTCGGCCAGGCGGCGGCCGATAGAATCATCACCTGAAGGTCCAAAGGAGCCTGTCGCTCGACGCTGCCTTGGCACCATTGCTTGTACGACTCCATCTCATCCTTGGCGAGCTCCTGATCCTTGAACATCTGCTCAAGGTTGTGCGTAAAATTAGAGCCGCACTCACTTCGGAGCTTTGTGAGCATGTTTCGCTCAGCATCCTGGCTTGCGCTTCGGCCCATCAACAGTCTTCGTGCTAGATCCTTCTTATAGAAGGCCTCAAAGGCATCCTTGCCCTCGATGAATCGGAAAAGCTCAAGCGCCTGGTCCAGCTGCCGGTCGAGCTCGGCATCTTCGTCGCCAGTGCTGGCTTGCCCTTGCTTTTCTGCCGCCGCCCGGTCTTTGATATCTGACAAGAGCTCCTTCGGCAATGACTTTAGGCCGCCTCGTAAAAGCATGTCGATATACTTTGCTGTCATCTCACCGATCTTGGATGTCCCTGTGTCCCAGCAAGAGGCGACCTTTCGGTCATTCATAAATTTTCCAAAAGCTTCCCTCATACCCAAGTGAAAGTCTTCGTCCTTAGCAAACGCGTCTCGGATCATCAGGTCGAGGGAGCGACGTAGCTCTAAAAGTCGCAGGACCATCTCATCACCCCGATCTTTGTCACTTACGATCGCTGCTCCCGTGGTCCGGATGTAGTCGCCCCAGGGTGCCTTCATCCTCTTTTGGATACCTGATAGTCGAAGCAGGTCGTACAGTGCCTTCATTGAGTCGACTTCTCTATCAGATAATAGTTTTGCCAGATTGCCGCCGTTCAGTAGCTTTTCTGAGTAATTATCGATCAAGTGTGAATGAGCAGAAGCCATGAGCTGCTTCTCGGTTGTGCTGTCGAGGTTGAAGGCGATGCAGCGGTGATCCTCCTTCTTGAGCAGCTTCTCGCAGACCAAGATATAGTCCTTAAGACTAGAAGTACTCCAGGCCTCGCCAAACTCCTTAAAGTATGCCTCGGAATGCTGCAAAAAGACTGGTTCGAATTGTTTGACGTATACGCCGAGAACGTAAAGCATCATGATCGACTCTTTGAGTAGGGGCAGATCCATCCGTTCGTTGCCTCTTCGGTCGTATTCGACTAATTCGCACATGCCGGCGACTGTCTTGCTTCCAGGAGATCCCTCGTGCCCGGCTGCTTGTGAAGGGAAGGCCATTCTTCGAAACTGGCTGATGGCCATGTCATTAATTGATGGAAGATTCTCTCGTAGCAAATGTGTTCGGTCGAGGAAGCTGAATGTTGATCGAATCAATATCTAGCAAACAGTTAGTTGGAATGCTGCCGGAAAGGATGTAGCTGGTTGACGCACTGTCTGAGTATTCCAAGTCCTCCACTCTGCCAGCACGCTCTTCAGAGTATCGAGGTTGGAGATGCCGCCGTTCCTCTGAATCCTCGGAAGAACAACCTGTTGCAGATGCGCCTCAATCTTTTCCTTGAGCATTCGATAAACACTTCCTGGATCTCCCTTCCGGCAAACATCCTCCACGCCTCTGTATAGCTTCTCAAGAGGGACATCGGGGGTCCTCCCTGCAAATATGGCCCCCAAAGCACCCTCAAGCTCCTTCTCCGTCCGCGCATAGTATTCAGCCACCTGCGCATCACGACTTGTAGGTGCTCGCAGGTTCTTGATCACCAGTTTCTTGGCCCCAGAATACGGCTTGAACGCCGAGGGCGACTGGGTCAGATCAACGATCTCGGGGAGCTTGCCCCGCGCTTTGGCGCTCGTCATAGCGACCGTCTCGAAGCGCTGCCGCTTGGGGGCAGCTACAGGTGAAGACGCAGAGGAGGAAGAGTCAAGCCGCGGCCTGCGCCGGGAGGGGGAGTTCGATTCGGCTGGCGCGGGTTGCATGGAGCGTTCAAGGCGATGAAGGAGGCCTGGAACAACCGTGGTAGAGCTGTCACGCAGGCCTCAGCTTCTCGGGTTGTCGGGCGCGGGTTCGGTGTTTTCGGTAGCTAATGGCAGTGTATATGGGCGTAGGCAAATGATTCGGTCGATTGTACTTTGATTTATGTAACTGATGAAGAGTCAAGGATGTTTGGTTGGGAATGGAGGTATCATGGAGCTAGCTACGAGAGAAGCTGGGTGGTCCATTATGTCACCTGGTTGGTGATAAGATAACACAAGGACTCCAGTAAACCCCGGCCGACCACTGTCTTCTCAATAGCTATTTTCGTTGTTAAAGCTATAATTACAACATGGTATAAAGACGACAAGAAGGCTTAGTGAGATAGACAAATTTTCTATTCACTTCTTTACTTCTTGAATGTATGAATACTTCTACTCATTTGACCTGGTCCAAGTAAACATCAAAACCGCAACGGAGTTAATCCACACCAGGCGCGAAGCCTATCTCCGAGTCCGGGTCGTCATGGATCAGTTCTACGGCCTGACAAAAACGATAAAGCAATTTGCTATATCCAATGGTAACTGGGGTATCTAATTATCTACAGTACATAGGTTTCCATTAGGACCAAAGCCATTTCTTGCACCATTCCATCTACTGTATTACCGAGGCAACCTCTTTTACAACAAAAACTTTCAAGCATATGCCGCCCAACCTAGAGCTTATTAGTTCATGATCGCATGTCAGACATGTCAAGTGTAGAAACTCACCAGAATACAAAACTGCCAAATTTCGCTCATCCGTCGCCTGATTGATCAAATCATTGACCGTGGCTGTCACGCTCAGAGTCTTGGAGAGCTTCTTCCTCACAATCTCCAGGGCACGGTCAGCTTCAGACGGCTCATTGACATGACCCGCAGCTTTCTTGCCCTTCTTTGTCTCTGCCTCGCTTTGTTCTTCCTCTGTTACTCCGTCGTCGTTATGCCGTGCCTTCTGGAGTTTTGCGAGCCGCAGCGGCGAGATGGACCAAGTGTAGAGGGGATCGTAACGCAACACATCTAGGATTGTCATGATAGAGTATTGCTCCTCTCGCAGCGCGTCCAACGTAAACTCGCAGCATCGTCGAAAGACTCCCTCTGTCTTGGTAATGCCCATTCCGTCCACAATATCTCTGGTTAGTCGGAAGGGCACCAGCTCAGGCACCGGCAGGATACGACCTGCCTCAAAGGCCACACCTAAGTCGATATGAACCACTTCACCCGTTTTATGGTCCAGGAGAATGTTGTGGCCGTGTCGATCGCCGAGCCCGAGGACGTGGCCCAGCATTGATATCGCTGCAGTGCTCCTCGTGTACGCCAGCCGCTTGACAAACCACTCATCGGGGTCCATAAAGTGCTCCATAAAGAAGTATCTCATGACTGGGTGAAACCTCTCAGTGACCTTGCGATAGGTGCTGATTCGAGTTTCTACCGTCCGGCTTTGGACCCCAAAGATTTCCTTACGGCATTGGGAGCCTTTCAAGTCTCTTGGGTAGTATCTCTCGTGAGCGGGCATGAGGAACTCATGCAGGGGAATGGTATTTGGCACGAATTCGATCAATCCAGAGGAGGCTGTAAGCGGGAGCACTTTGTACGTCCTGATGCCCAGACTGCGCTGCTGAGTCGTCCTATGAAGCTTCAACAGAGAGGATACAGCCGAGAAGACTTGTTCCATGATGGCGTCCTGCCGCAGGTCATCATGTCCACCCTTGACAAGCTGCTTGTAGCGTACACCATCACTTCCAAGAGCTGTAATGATTTTGGGTGCGCTGACACCCGAGGCGATAGTCATGTTCGGCTCCAGCTTGGAGATGATGGGTACCCTCGAGTAATCTTTGGTCGCCGAAAGCTCAATGTGCATGGTTGGAGAGGGAATTCGGTATTTAGCCAGACAGTTGACGAGATTGTGACCTGGAGTCGAGTCCCTCAAGGCAATCTTGGCTCCCGATTTGTACTTGTTCGGATTCCGGTCCATGGCAAGGGCGTGGTAGTATTTGCTTGTCTTGTCAATAGAGAGCCAAATATTAGCCACAGACTGCGTCTCGGCGAGTCGCTTGGCTACCCGGTCTGTTGCCCGGACACGTTGAACCGCAACTCCATCCTTCTGCTGAGCTTTTGCCTTGGTTCCCGACCAAATCTGATACATGCCATGGTAGGGATGATCCACACAGATATTATAAACCAGCTCCAACAACAGCTTCTGGAACGTGGTGTCGTGGTCCTGAAGTCGCGATGTCAACTGGTTGATGAGGCTGGCAAACTTCCGGGTTGCTACTTGGGAGAGATGTCGCGTAACCGCCTTGTTGGTCGCATCTTCTTCCGATCGCTCGAGCCAAAGAGCTGTGAAGCGTAGCGCGTCATTGTTGTGCTCGTCAGAAGCAATCAGGGACAGTAGATAGTTCTCGAGACTTAGGCGTACAAACTCGCTACGAGTTTGCTCAACACGACGAAGTTCCTGCTCGTCAAGGTCAAGCCACTGCTTTTCTTTGTTCAGGACATGCGAGTATCGAGTCTTGAGTTGGGTATCCCTTGTGCTTGATATCAGAGACTTCAGTTCGGACACTTCATCGCTCTTGGCCTGCTTCAGGCTTTGGAGTCTTGTCAAGTCCCCCAATCCGTCTGGATCCTGTAATTGTTGGTCGCAAAACATGGCGAACTGATGGAAGACTAAGCCAGCCTCGCGCCCTTGACCCTTGCCCTTGAGTTCCTTCAAGGCCGGCTCCAGGTACTTCTTTTGAATGTCATGCGGCTTCTCGAGACGAGCGACGGAGACCTGGTAACCAATTTTGGACAGTAGATCTGACCGACTAACCGGGATGGTCTGCTTCTTAAGTGTAGAATCCATGTCAATGCCTTGGAGCATGCGGATGGACGTACTCATTTCGCCGTAGTCCCAGAGTGAGTTGGCTGCCTCAATTCTGACTGCTGCGTCCACGTGGAGGTCCAATGCCATACAAGGCGAGATAAGATGCGTCAGGCTCGTGGATATGCTCAGGCTCTCTTGAGTAGCTTGGTGGTAGCGATAGACCTCTGAGGCAGTGATCATCGATTCCACCTCCATTTGTCTTGCCGCACCTGCAGATAGCTTGATGTTGCTTCGGAGAGAGTTCTGCTGGCTAATCATGCTCATCGTGGTACCGCGGCAAGATAATATCTGGCTGACGCTGTCGTATCTAAGAAGGGTTAGTACCATCGTTTTCCGCTAGATGTCTTCAACTTACAATCCACTTCTCATCCAATCACTCCGACTCTTGAACTTGTCAAGGATGCTGTCCATTTCTGAAGTGTCCGAGACTCCAAGGACATCGTCGAGCTCCGTCAAGGAAGCCAGAGCTCCCAGCCGCTTTCTCAAAGATGTAGCATTAAGACCGTGTGCCGTCAGGCTGCTCATGGTACGACTGAAACCATCATGTACAGCAGCTCGAACGACTGCAATATCGGTTGCTTGGTGAATGCTTTGATAGGCCTTATACACGGTAACGGCGTGATGGTCACTCGACGGAGCTGGTAGGTTCCAAATCTCTAGCTTCCTAGCAGTGCTGAAGGTACTCTCAAGTGACGCAGGAGAAGATTCCAGACTCTCCTGTGTGTGAAGTAGAGAGTTTGACAGACCGGACAAGCCAAGTGTGCCCAACGCTTTCACTAAAGCTTGGCCATCTGATCGAGCAGAAGGGTTTCCGAGACGAATGTTGCTGTCGTATTGTGCGCCCCTGAATGCTAGACTCTTGGGTCCATCATTTTCGTACTCCACGCGAGCGAGCACATTTGAAAGACTGGCCTCTTCAGGTAATCCGTAGTATGCGTCAGGATCATCGATGTTTTCGAAAATCGTAAGTAGTGTTTCACTCATATCAGTCTCTTTGGCCACTGCTGCTGATGATCGCCGTGAGGCACGAGAGGTTTCATTTGAAACGAGTTCAGCAAACAACAAGGCCGTCTTGTGCATTCCGCATCGCGATGCCGATGCCGATGCCAAAGCATAGTCCACTTCTAACCAGTGTGATCGATCTGCTATCGACGACTCTTTCGGGAACTCCTGGGTCCTAAGATATAGGAGGGTATTGATCAGCAACTTCAAGTTGTCCTTGGCAGCAGGGGATGTGCACTGGAGCCAGTCTCTCATCGCGGTAGACAGTCGCCGCTTGAGGGCTTGCTGCTGATTCATCTGGAAATATAGGACAAGATGAACTACAAAGGGAAAGGCACTCTCAGCAAAATGCTCAACCTTGGCGAGGATTGGGGCCAGAACTGAAAGAATGATCGACTCTGGGACAGGCTGCGCGAGATGGGCGCTCAGCTTGGGCAGCCAATTCTTCGACGTGATATCCTCTGACCACACAGTTTGCTCATCTGGTGAAGAGGTAGGAGTTCCAGTGCTCTTATCAGATGGCGGCGATCTGTACGTACCCCACTGAGACGTGAGTAGAAGAGATTCGGAAAGGCTTCGTTGGCAGGCTACGACCAGAGGCTCGTCGTCTTGTAAGGCTGCGTCGGAAACAGTCGTTCTCAGAGCAGCCTCGGCTAAACCTGCCGTCATAGAGTCCGGGTTTGATGTCAAATCTTGAAGAAGATAAAGAATCCCCATTTCCGAGCCGTTAGATCCCGGGGCTATCCTCTGGTAACGAGCAAGATAAGACTCGCGCAAAATGTCTGTAGGAATCTCGCCAGATGCTGAGAATGATCGACCGATTACTCGTCCAGCCCATGCAAGATACTCCTCGCTCAAGTTTTGTGTATCGCAGCTTTTCCAAATAGCAGTAGCGTGCTTCAATGCATCCTGGTCCGACTCAATGATATCGTCCTTGCTCGACACGGGGAGGCTGAAATCGCCACAGAGTAACCCAAGAGCGAGCTGACGAGAAGAGTCGTTGAGAAGCTGGTGCTCCGACCCCCCATCATCGAGGATATCCAACAGCAGCTTGCTCTCAGCAGAACCTTGCTCAGCATTCCCGGAGGATCGAATGCGAGCCGCAGACTGTGTGATTGACTTGAAAGCTCTGCTCTGCTCAAGATTTTGGAACATAGGTGAGCTATATTCCTCCAGGTACTTGCTGAACCATCCATGGAACTTTTCTGCTTTGCTCATGGTGGCTTTGAACTGGCTCTCCTGCGTCGTGCTAGACTGGCTGGATTCCAAAAAGACACGAAGGGAGGCAAGAGTTGACAGAGCATAACCGGCCAAGAACGATGGTATGTTGCTGAGATGAGTTGAGCCTTCTGCCAGAAGATACTGGGTCATTCCAAGGGCATCATCAGCGCATTCCGAGTCCACAATGAACTTGCGGATGGCATCAAGGAGCATCTCCAGGGGATATGACTCCAAGGCCACTGGACCAGCGAGAGCGATCAGGATCCTGACTTTCCGCAGCACGGAGCACGCATGGAGGGGGCCCAAAGCCAGATGGACTGTGTTGAGGAGTTTGCGAGCAATCGAAACAACCACAGGCGGAGTCCACAGTTCATGAAACTGGAACTCTGTGTTTTGACAAAGTCTGTACAGCTCATTGATGAGATACTTCGCTTTGAACATAGGCTGCTGATTTGCCGGTAACTCGGCAGGCGAGTGGGCAATTGCTTTGATAGCACTCGTGATTTCCCCGGCATAGTCAAGCTTGAATCTCGTAAAGACCCTTTCCAGGGAGTTCTCTTGATCAATGAGGTCGAAGAAGAGAGCAGCAATGTCGACGAAATTGATGTAAATCGCCTCCACATACGCCTTGCGGCCAAGCAGTTTCTTGACGTGCGACTCGCCTCTTTCTTTGTCCTCGCCCCCATTAGAATCGCCAAATATCATGCTATAGGCGACGGCTGTCGTAAAGTTGTCCCGAACGAGGTCACTCTCGGAGCTTCCTAGCAAACGGGCAACTCCTGCAAACGCCTCATTTTGTCCACGCATGACAGTCAAGCCAATAGCCTCTGCCTGTGCAGATCTGAAAAGATCACCCAAAGTCGAAAACCCGAAGATGGAGAACGGGATGTCCTCGATAGCATCGCACTCCAGCCAGGTGTAGAGCAGTTGTCTTGAAAACAGGCGAAACAAGACCTTTGGTGATTCCAGATGTAGGGTTTGGGATACGTTAGTCAGACAACGAGCTGCATACTCTGTTGAGCTGGAGATTTTTCCGGGGGTCTCAAAGATATGATAAGTACACCTTCGAAGCAAGGTTGACCATCGGCATGCCAGGTTGGACAGCACCAACAGGCGGAAGGCGATACCAGTAGTGTCTGAAGGGTCGGTTGGTAGGCTGTCCAAAATATCCACGAATATCTCATCGTGAAGCTTGAGAATGAAGAGGTCAAAGATATTGGCAATCTTCTCAGCAATAGTATACTTGACAGACATTGGCCCGTTCTTGAGGATGTAAAGCAGGCAGGTTCGAGAGGAATCGAGACCTTGATCTCTGCCGTAATCCGGATTTGCTCGCAGAAGGGTAAAGAAGAGTCGAACCATCGATATCTGAGTCCTGGACGAAAAGATGTTTGAGGTAAGACACACTTTAACAAAGTGATAGTAGAGGTCGCCGACCCTTTCAGAGAGATAGTGCTTGTCGTTCAACCAAATGGGATGAAGGCCCTCGATCACGCCACAGCAAGTACTCAAGGCAATCTCGGCATACTGATAGTCCATTAAACCGGCAAACTCCCCGAGTCTTTCGATTATGCTCGAGGCGTTATCTGGAGTAACGATGAGATCAGAGCTGAACATCTCAAACAACAAACTCTGGCACATTAGCAGCTCGTCGTTAGGCATGTTGACCAAGTGTTCCACGTAGACATCAGGAACAAGTCCTATCTGGCCAGCGTCTTCACTGATAATGAATAAAAAGTGAAGACGAGCCTTTGTCTCTGTGTAAAACGCTTGTGCATCCACCCGCATCTGAGTGTTGAATCGTGGAATCGCTGCTGGTGTCAGAATCGAGCTTGCCCTGCTGCTTTGCGAATCGAACTCTTCATCAATATCCATCAAATCAACACTGTCCCCTGAGGCTTTTTGGCCTTTTCGGCCCTCAACCAGTGTCCAGATTTTGGCTAGCAGGCGCAAAAGGCCGGCGTTGTTAGCATGGACCTGGTTGAGGCTTGCCGTTGTCAGATCCGGCATTACAGGTCGCACAGCTCGCAAGACAGAATTAACAAACGCTGCAGGCTCGACCGATGACAAGGCAGCATCTAGTCCCTTTTCCACAATCTCCATGAGAGTAGACTCCACCGATGAGGATTGTGTCGAGTTCAGGTCGCCAATCTGCGGGAGCAGCATGGTGCCGATCAAGCAGGCTGATAAGAGACTCTGGAAGCGATCGAAGGAGATCTGCACGCCGCCCTCATTCATCTTCTTGGTCCATGATGTGCAAAGGTTGGTCAAGTCACCCAGCTTCGGATAGAACAGCTCGAGTATCAGCTTCTTAGAGGCGTAGCGTGTGTTGGCATCGGCGATCGGTGGCGGGTTCGTAGCCTGCAAAAAGGTGCAACTGCCAGCAGCTGTCGACCTTTTCGGCTTGTCGTTGAGTAGAAGAATGTATCGACTGAATGGCTCGACCTCACTTTGTGAACTCCAGGTCTCACTCAAATGGCCCCCAGAAGCAGCTGTTTGAGAGCCAAGTTTCAATTCTGAAGTACCACAGCAGGCCAAAAGAAGATTAACAAGCTCAATAGGCTGCACTTGCAGGGAGTGGTATGAAGCGTATGTTGATTCATCTGTCGAGCTATTAGACAAGGCCTCTCGCCACGGAAGTGAACTTACTTGGATTCCAGCGGAGAAAGATCCATCGGATAATGTGATGGCA
Organism: Fusarium cicatricum; assembly: GCA_021730345.1. NCBI lineage: Eukaryota > Fungi > Ascomycota > Sordariomycetes > Hypocreales > Nectriaceae > Fusarium > Fusarium cicatricum. The sequence continues at coordinate 3,868 of JAJODA010000963.1, read as the reverse complement.
AGTGCTTTGGCTTGCACTTGGGACTCTGGCATTCCGAAGATGCAGAACGTGAAACATCAAACTGATCGAGGCATCGCACAAAACACTAGGGCCGCTGACATCGGCAGTCGTGATGATGCCGTTAATGTCTTCAGAGATGGTGTGGTAAGGCAGAACGTCCGCCTCTAATATTGCGTGTAGGAGGACGCAAGCCGCTCGACTTATCCCTGAAAGACTGATAGACCTCGTGGCTAGATGCCATAGCTGCCTCCAAATATCTATTTGGTCATGACAGCTTTCACAATACATGATGCAACTAAGAGAAGTAAGTTTCGGGCCAGTTGGGGACTTGACGTTGCGTATTGATCTTACCTTGCTGAAGCAACGAGGGCCCAAGATGCTGTAACTGGGTTCTTGTCGCTCGCTAGAGCTACCAGGTCTGGGAGTAAGTCGAGGAGCTCGTCACGGCCCAGCGAGTTACCGGATAGGAGAAACGGCACCAGTTGTAAGGCTGTTCGTTGGACCGCCACATCAATGGCCTTTAGCTTGAGTCTGATACGGCTCATGTCTTGATGAATACGACGTCTTTTCCGCGGCTGCTCTTCTTGTTCCGCGGTACCTGCTTGATGCTTGCTGCGGGACAGTATCATGATTCGTTCAAGATATGCCAGATTCTGCACAACTGCCCAATGGCCTTCGCCATAAACATTGTGCGGACGCAGTCCAAAGTGATCCAACTGCAGGCTGTACGAAGCGAGAGAGGACGGGGAGAAGGTAATGTCGCCTAATTGCAAGCGAAAGGCTTCACCGCGTTTGGAATATTCAGTCCAAAGGTTTTCTACCAACTCTTCAAGATCCAGACGAACGTCGTCATCCGACGAATTCAGGGCCAGATGTTCGATATGCAAGTGGGTTAGAAAGATGCTCTTAGAGATCTCAATCCTCAACGCCCTGATCACTTCATCTTGCGAGACCTTTTCGGATCGCCACCAATAGCTCATTAGCGGCAAGAGACTTTGCACCATCGAGGTTGCATGGAGGAGGTCATCGGCCTGGGTTGTTGAGAAAACGACATTGATGATGGCAAAGGCTATAGTCTGCAAGGAGCCAAGACTGAGTTGCTTCAGACTCAAGACTCTGAACACAACTTGAGTTATGTCCTTAAATCGCCTGAGCAATGGTGCATTAGCGCCCATCACCAGGTGGTATAGTCCTTCGAGGACATCCTTCAAAGGGCCACCCTCTGCAGGTGCGGTACGCCGCTGACTTTGCGTTGATGGCGTTGAGCGTCCAGTTGAACGCCCATATGTCGATGGAGCCGGGGATGCCCGAGCTAACGTCAAAGGGAGAGCGTCTCCTTCATCTGGGAGCATGAAAAGAGCGACATCGAGGAGGAAATCGACGCAGAGTTCCCAGGCTTGGCCGTCTTTCCTCGCCAGAATTTCGACGTGGGCCGGTCTCGAGAGCACCTCGGTCAGTGCTTTGATGTAGTCCTGGAGCAACGGGGGCACAAAGTCATCGTTAGGTCCGGGAAGGACTTGAGTGATATGGTCGACAATTGCAAGCAGAGTCTTTCGTCCAAGTTTCGAGACGCCGCGTCCCGCTGCCATCCGCACGGCCACGGCGCATTTCGACAATCGAGATGCAGCAGCATTCGATGTGGATTGCGATTTTCGCTTGTCATAGAAAGTTGGCTTTTCTCGAAGCACAAAGCTGAAGATGGCTTCGAAGATTTCGTGGTAACTCTTGTCGCCGAGGTCGGAACTCAGAAGTTGTTAGCAGGAATCTCGTCTGGAATGAATCCTCAAAGCTCACAGGTTTGCCGATCGGCTTCGAGGGTTGAGAAGATGCGCCAGCTCTGAAACAACAAATTGTAAGCCCAACTGAAGCTACGGATTAAAAGCGCAAGTCTCACCATCTACTGCTTTTTCTCGGTCTTTCAGTGATCCTGACTTGACATCCCCTACAGCCCGTCAGCTTCAAGGCAACTTGGAGAGTTTGAGTCTGAGTTACGAACGCGCCAGATTCATGACGTTGGACTTATAGGACGACGCCATGGTGACTACGGGCGACAACTGGTTGTCACAATATGTTCCAGCCTTCCTCTTTCAAATCTTAACCGGAGTGGCATCGAAGTGTTGGGTGAGAGAGTCATGTGAAGCTTGGTGAAGAAGCCCGACAAAGTACAGCCGTGAATTTGGTCAAGACGCGACAACGTTTTAATTAAGCCCCTGGGAGAAAGGAGGGAGATGGAAAATGAGGCAAATTCGAAAGCCACACATGAACCATTGAAAGAGAATCAAGTTCCCGGTCGCTTTTTGAATCGCTGACATTCCATGAGAAAACGTTCCTCTTGGTCCAAGCCTCGCTCGCTGCCTAGGCCAGGCGTTTCCAGAGCTCAACAATGGAAGCTTCAGAAGCTCCCTGCCTGGAAGCTCTCGGGCGGTGAGTTCTCTGCCGCACGGTTGTACATTTCGGGCCATCTGCAATTCCGCGATCTGAGCCAATCAGAAGCTCAGATAGCTCCAGTCTCATAGCAACCCAAGTATTCCGTACCAGACTGCAGAATCTCCAAACCGCGACCGCTAACAATCTGAAGCATCGACAAAAAGATCCAGAACCCGCGAACTTTACGCACGACGGTGCAATCTGCGCAGCTTGCACCGATCGCACGCTGTTGATCCATGATCAACATGCGATAGTCCCAACCATCAATATGGCCGAGATCACCGCTTTGGATGCCCTCCAAGCTTTCCACCAAGGCCTTCTATCACTACGCGAAGGTCGCGTCGAAGGCGCAGAGGCTCTGAACAACGAGTTCCTCCTCCAGGTTTTCGAGACAGAGTTGGACAAGCTCTGGAACAAGCCAGCAAGGAACGACAAGAACCGCAATGCTGTTAGGTCTGGTAAGGAGCTTGGTTGTCGCAAGTAGGGTCTGAATCTAACTGAATGTCCAGGCAAGGTTATTATCGACGGCGATGAATACTCGATAAACGACAACTTCCAGCAAGATGTGCTCACACTGTCCGACGAAGTCGAGCTCGATGAGCTCGAATCCACCCGATGTCTTCTCGAATCACAAGAAGATCCCTCCACGCTTGGCCGGTCTCTCTTAGAATGCGCCATCATTCGATTTCACCAGCAGCGCAAATACGTCCTGGATATTGTGCGACTTCTACTCGAGCTACACAGCCTTGAGGAAGAAACCATTGGTTCAGAAACTCTCGAAAGCGTCAAGGTCTACGTCGCCCACCGGTTGCTACAGCCTGCCAGGGGTGCAGATGCTACAAAGCGGATAGTACCCAGGTGCATGGCTTCAATGAAGGAGATAAAGGCATGGCTCCAGAAGATAGGTGACAAGATCTCCGCCGCCCAGACTCTTGGCCAGACAACATCCGGAAGCATGTCCGAGCAAATGGAAACGATTGAGTTCTCTCGGGTCAGCCTGATGCAGCAGCACGAGCTCCTAGGCGTCATTCTCAGCCGCAGCATTGAAACGAGACAGGGATCAGAGGCGGATTTTCTTGACTTTGTGGCCACACTAAAGAGACTGGACCGATACGATGCTTTGTTGGTTCATCTGATTCCGTCAATTGGAGCATACATCTCGGTTTTCGGATCAGCAGAGGGAGGACACGACCTGATCAAAGCTCGTGAGCTACACGGCAAGCTCTTTCCTGCGGAAGAAGCGCCATGGCCACTCTCCCAGCTGCATGCCGCGTTTCGCGCTTGGTGGCTCGCAGAGTACAGCGGATTCTACGTGGATGATCCTCCAGAGGCAGCAATCCCGCCCAACACTGACTTGGATGAGGGTAAGTTCTCTTTGCAGGCTTCTTGTACACGACTAACATATCGACAGAGGATCGCCAGAGATCAAAAATATTTTTAG
>JAJODA010000962.1:0-15716 GCA_021730345.1 Fusarium cicatricum | reverse complement strand
CCCTCGTGTATGATCCCTGTCAGTTTGTTCCCACCGGAAGAGGTCCCGGTGTACCCTCCCCCAACCGTGCAGTGTCCCTGACATGCCCCGTGCCCCCTTTTGACACGTTTGCGTGGGCGAATCTCCCTATCCTGCCATCTCGCCTCGTCATGTCTCGTCTCGCACGGCCGGGATCGTGTTTGCGCGGAGACTAGGAACACTCGGATACTGCCACTAACGACGGGACGGAACCTCGGAGCCGTCACAATAGTCTGTGTTGGGGAGGTCCAAGGCCGCCCGGATAGCGGGAGGGTACTCAGCTACTCAGGCACGTCAGGCTCTCGTTGCGGCAATGGCCAGCACGGCACTCAAGACGCCTCGCCAATGCAGGGGAGCAAGCAATTACCGGCGGGGGCTCTTACATTCCACCGGGGTGGCCTACTACGTAGTACGTAGTTGGTTCGACCGACCTGATGAGCCAAGGCTTTTCAGCGAAATTAAACTACGTGTTGGGAACGGCACGACAGCCACGTCAGTCAGGTCAGGCAAAGCCCGCCAAACGTTGACAAGACAACAAGAGCCTGCCTGCCTGTCAAAGATGCACTGTCGAGTAACGTGGTAAGAAGAGATGCATGTAACTCTGCGCATCGCGGGTCCGCTATTTGCGCATGTTCCAAGCCATATCGAGAAGCCCCAAGCGCCTCGCTCCGAAGGGATGGACGGCTTCCCCTGGAGGATGGCACCCAATGGAATGAATGCCCAGCAAACCAATTTCAAAGGCCTTGCAGCCTGTCGCCAGAGTTTGGACCTATGAAGCCTCTGGACTGCAGGCTAGACTCGTCCTGGTTATGACCCAGCTCCTCTTGATGCGGCGGCCCGCGTTCTTGGGAGGGAAAAGAGGGCTTGGATCCAACCTGGCCAAACTCTGTTGGATGCGCCGTTGGGCTAGGCAATGATGGCATCTCCGGGGCGTGGATCCGCCCTAGAGCAACCTTGCCAAAGGAAAGACCGAGAGTGTGTGAGAGAGGGTGGCAGAGAGTCAGAGAAAGAGAATCATAATAAAGGCTTCCCGCTCCCCGAACCTGCAGATCTCGTTTGGGATTTTACGATCGCCAATCAAGCACCCGCGAACTTCCGAACCGAATACGGACTCCCTGCTGCATATCAAAAATAGCCGCGGATCCTCATCACATTTACTGCTTCTTGGCGATTCTTTGATATCCAGTCAGATACCCAAGACGGGTTTCATTACTCGCTCAACCCTTACATATACCTATATACCCCCCTACCTGCTCGGTCTCATCTTTCCCAGCCCAACCAACTTTTCGATACCCCACACGTAAAACAAGCAGAGCCTCGTCGACGAGCTGGATTCTCGGTCAAACCAACAGAGTCTAGACCTGGCCGTGTTTGCTTTTCGGCTCCATGCAACGTAACCAACACCAATAACAACAACGACAACTCACACTGTTTGTTTTCTTTGTTCTTGTATCGTTTGTTGGACAGATATTTTCCCACTGTCCAGCACGACCGACTTTTTATCGACGCGGCCAACCGACAACTTCTACCATCACCATCATCATTCTACTACCACCACACACTCAACACCCACGACACACCGCAACGATGCTTCGAGGTACCACCAGCACAGGACCCAAAGTCCCACTCTTTGGGAACCGCAAGGAGCGCAAGCAGCAGAAGCAGCAGGAGCAAAAAGCCCAGGAAGAGCAGCTCCGCCTCCAAGCACTTGAGGAGGCCGAGTTCGCGACAAAGGCAGAGACCTTTGACTTCCTCACCTACTACCTCCAGCGCTCCCCCTTCAAGGACCAGTCCGACCAGATCTCCATCGCCTGGGAAAGCTTGCCCAGCCTGAACGAGCTCGAGTCCTACGGCCGTCTCAACAAGACCGAGGGCACCCAGGTCTGCCGCCGCCTCTTCAAGGCTGTTGTCATCTGGGACGACCTGGGCCTCGACCTCTGGGAGACCCTGAGCCGCACCCTCCACCAGCAGCAGCAGCAGCAGCAGCAGCACAGCGACGAAGAGGACGACGACGACTACGAGCTGCTCGACGGCATTCACGAGGAGCCCGCCGGCTGGGACTACGTCGGCATCGCCCAGCGCCGGCCGAGGTCGCGCGACAGCTCCATGGCCTCTTCGTCCGAGACCTTCGTCTCGGGCCGCTCGCGCCAGACGTCGGCCGACAGGCAGGGCGAAGAGAGCTGGGGGTCTCGACGGCCGTCGATGACGGAGCAGAACAACGCCAGCATGCGGAGGCCGTCGACTGCGTCGGGCAAGCTGCCCATGCGGAGGACCACGGCGTCGCACGGAATGATCAGCGAGTACTACGACAGCCCGTCGCGGTACCGGCTGCCCAAGATTGTGCGGGTGCTGTGAAGACGGACCGACATGTCTTTGCTCTATTTCTTTGTCTCTTTCTTTTTGGAGTCGAAAATCATTACGGCGTTGGAAGCGTCGGGACTTGGAGGGTGAAACAGTAACCCCGATATATACCTTGTTACCTCTTTTTTTTTTGTTTCTCTGGTCAAGCATGGCGTTTTGGATATATGAGATGGACGGGCACGGATGGGATACCTACCACATACCTGAGCAGCTTACGAGCTCCAGCTATAGTACTACTATTATTTTTTATACCTCTAGTAACAGAAATGAAACAGTCATAATCACATTTACCTTTGCTGTGCCTCCTCTCTCAAGAGTCTTGACGCGGTCGCTATGCAGATTCGTCCAATCATACCTGTGACAAGAGGACCGGCATCATCAGGGCGACTCTCCGACCCCCGGCTCTTTGTTCGAGGAAAGTATGGATCTAAGGGTACACGTGATCCTAGCTCGGCATCACATGTATGACCAAGCCATCTTCCTTCTCCTACTCCAACATCACCACCAGTTGGTAATCCTACGCAGCAGGTCCCTTCGTCCAGCTTCTCTGATCAATCTGCTCATTTTAGCAGAGCCAATGGGAAGCAGCGTGGTTCAGTCACTGCCCGTATTGGTGGCGCGCCCCTTGACTTGATCGGGAATACCGCCCGCGAGATGGAGAAGTCTCCATTGTCAGTGCCCGGCTGTTGAGGCAAGCGAGCGTCTATGCTCAAACGGTTGCGGCAGCCCTATGAGACACGAAGCCTTGGTTCTCAAGCTATGGATTTCTCGACGATACATCCGAGATGTGCCATCAACTCGTCGTTATGGACGGGGTATCGTGTCGATCTGGCTGAGTATAGCCAGGGTCTAACCAGGCACGAAGCCGCATTGCAGGCGCGCTAAGGGTTCTCGTGCCTGGTTTCACGCTCAGCCCTCGATGCCCTCATCGTGGTTGGCAGGATGGCATCTCTCTACCATCAAGACTGCGGTTTGCAATCAACCACCCGAAAACATGACTCTACTCGACGCTTCTCTCGAGCCGTCTTTCGAGGCAACTCTCTCCGTCTGGCATAATTTTACAAATCAGAGAAAATTTCTCCACGCTCCAGGTCAACATCGAGTTGCAGGTACCCAGCGTTCAGCCGCAAGCCATCTGAGTTAGCTCCAGGGGTCCTGACGCCGGCTGCATCCAGACTTACCAAGGCGCAGCTTGGGGCTTTCTCAGGCTCCCCCACCTGAATGAGAAGGCAGTTTGCAGCTTGACGAGGCGCCAACCGCCCTTCTCCCTCGGAAAACTTCCTTTTGCGTCTCACTCTCGTGTCTGTGATTCCTCGGCTGAGGGTGCCGTTCCTCTGGTTCATTGTCTTCTTTACTCCCATACTTACCCGTCCCTGCTTGGTTTTGGCCATGAAGCACTTACACGGGCTCTCGCTGGCCTGGCTGGCCGGCTTGGTTGGCCTCTCGACCGCGTCAGACGTCTCCTACGTGACTGATCTCGAGATCTTTACATATCTGGTATGACTCTTGAGCAAGACGTCGATTGTGATACTGACCCCACAGGCGCCCTGTGTCTCCAGCGCCATCTCATACAATGTCGGGATGCAGACATACTCGACCCTCTGTGGCGATTCAGAGACTGCATTGCAAAAGTGCGTCTGCTCTACAAGGCTTGACCAACTCGCGGCTTCGATTTCGTCCGACATTACAAATAACTGCGGCGGGAGCGCGACCGACGACCTCTCCAGCGCGTCCAAGGTCATGGACAAGTACTGCGACCAAGATCTCAAGATCACGTTTGCCTCCCCGACCGATAACATTGTCGAAGCCTACATCACCGATCTCCCTGAACTGGGGTACCTGCCCCCGTGTGCGCAATCGGCCTTGTCTTACGCCGTCATTGGAGCGGTATGGTAGAGCGATCGTCCACGAGATGCAACATGACTGACCGAACGTAGGCCTCTTCCAAGTGTCCCGTGCCCGCCGAGTTGAATGCGCCGTGCGTCTGCAGCAAAAAGGCCATCGTGAGCGCCATCAGCGAGACGATCAAGAGTTCCGCCAAGGCGTCCTGTTCCAACAATGAGGATGTCACATCGGCGCAAAACTTTTACAACGAGTTCTGCGCAATGAACGAGGGCACCACGTCCTTTGCAACCCCAAATAATCCCCCTGGAGATAGTTAGTCTTGCCAGAATACTCCCAAGAATTTCTACTGACTTGAACCAGTGTCTTACTACATCACCGCCTTACCTCAGTTCAAGTCCCTTAATAAATGCGCACAAAGCGGCATTGCTTCCGTGGTCCAAGGGGTAAATATGATTTGAACGACTGTCTACTTTCAACCACTAACATAATTATAGCAAAGCTCATGGCTATGCGGTAGTGGTCCGCAGGAGCTGGCTTCTTGCGTGTGCATAAAGTCCGGAATGTCCAAAGTCGTTTCCAGCAGCTTGACGGAGTTGGTCAAGAACTACTGTGACAGTACCGCCATTGCCAATGTCACATCTGCTATCGATGTTTTCGGGTATTACTGCAGTGCTGCTGAGAGCAAGGTTGTGGCAACGGTTGGCCAATCTATCGCTCAGTCATATCCGACTGCTAGCTCCGGCGCTGGCGCTGGTGCAACGGGCCCTTCTCAGACCGCAACGGGTCATGCGAAAGCGACCGCCAGCAATGGTGTCCCAAGCGAGACTGGTTCATCTGGCGCTGATAAGGACACGGAGGAGCCAAAGAGTGGGACTAATATTGTACCGATCGCAGGCGGAGTTGCTGGTGTTATTGCCATCGCGGCTCTCGGTATCGGACTGTTCCTGGTTATGCGACGAAAACGCCAGCGCGAGGCGCGAGGAGAACAGATACCTTCGCACAGCGGTGGTCCTCCAGGTTACACGGGAAAGCCGGAGCTCATGGGTAACTCGGAATTCATGCACAACGCAGCTGCCGGCAAGGGGCACTTTGCACCACCGGCCGTCTCTGAATTGTCGACAGGAGCTGCGTCTCCAAAGCCAGAGCTCGACGGAGGCAAGCCTATCATGGAGCTACCCTCAAATCATACAAAGGGCTACCCCAGCCCGTACGGACAACCCTCGCCTCAGGCAAGCTCCGTATCGCCGATGACGCTTCAGCAGGGACAGAACGCTGGGTGGGCGTACAGCCCGAATGGGCAGCCTGTCTATGAGTTTCCGGCGCCCCCAGCACCGACACAATCGCCGGGCATAGGGTACAAATCGGGGCCGGTGGAGGCGTATGAGATGGATGCGAATGTTGGCGGATGGGCAAAGTAGATAGGGTTGCTATCTCTGTCTACGTCTTGTTTTGTCTTTGAGCCGGCGTTGTCATGTTTGTTTTTGAGCGATGGAGTATGATAAGGGGAATAAATATCGAAATATCTGGTCTAAGAGGCTACCTTCTAACAACTATTTTTCATTCAAAGTCATTCGTTGTGTTTAGTTGCCTATTGTCATTGATCGGAATCTTGTTCGACAATCCACGAGTACCTTGCTTCAGCGCATCAGGCTCTTAGGATTTCGATACCCTCAATCCTAACTCCATATGCTGTGATTCACCATTAACTACTGGTAGATAACTCATGCATGTACCAGTGCAAAAGTAAACTCACAGCTTCTTATCTCCTACCATCTTCATCATTTGCAAATCGTATTTGCACATTCGGATGAATGATGCATATAGGGTAAGCCAATATCAGTCGGAAGAACGTTGCTGCGATGCAGCTGCCAACGCGGGAAGGAGCTTGGGTGGTCAGTGCACGTTGCTCCTCAGCTGCCTTGGGCGTGTTGACTTCTAAAAACAGTGGGCTCTTTGTCTCTGATCTTCAGCCTAGAAGCTCTAGATTTCTGTGTCTCTCCAACAACAAAGTCCTTCTCCTTTGTCGGATATTTTCCATCAGCCTCACCCACGCTCATTCGACGAGACATCGACCAAGACGCATCACGTGAAAACACATCTGAAGCTACCTCTTTCTCAGGAACGCGCAGTTGCGGGAATGACGAGTGCCGCGCTGCTGCTTTGATTTCATCACCACCATGGCGGCCGCCGATGTGGACACGGGCTACATCGCAGGCCACCTCGGCCTCGATGAGCCTGTAATTGCGGCGCTGACCACCGAGCCGACTGTCGATCTCGTTACCTCGCTCTTGCAGGCCATTGCCGCAAAGGCGCACGAGTTTGACACACTTTACTCGGAGAAGCTTCAGACAGACATTGAGCTGGAGAACGCGGTGCGCAGCTCAGAAACACGCTCACAATCGTTCAAGGCTACGGCCAACAAGGCCCTCAAGGATGTTGAAGAAGCTAGACAGCAGCTCAAGGACGAAGGTATGTGCAGATGCGCCCACGAGGCTATCCAGCTGTTAATAGTTACCCCCTGCAGAAACGAAGCGTCAGTCAGTCGAAAACGAACTCCAGGTCTTCAAGGCCAAAAAGTCCGACTACGATGCCGAGCTCAAGGCTCTCAATGACAAGATTGAAACCCTCCATTCGTCGAACCGCGCAAACCTAAGCATCATCGAGTCCAACAACAAGCGCGATCAGACAATCACCGAGGAGCTCACCAAGCAGCACCAGCGAAATGTCGAGCTCTCGCGTGAGATCACAGCTCTCCAGCAGTCGGAGCAGAACGCGCGGGGCCAGCTCAACAGCGCCAAGTACCGCGAAGAATCACTTCAGCAGCAGCTCGACTTGGCCCGTAAGAACAGCGAGTGGCTCGAGAACGAACTCAAGACCAAGAGCGACGAGGGCCTCAAGTACCGAAAGGAGAAGGGTGCCCGCATCGCCGAGCTCCAGCGACAGAACGAGGACATCCAATCTCAGGTCGATTCGCTCAAGCGAACAGAACAGCAGCTTCGCGAACGACTTGACGCCATGCAGTCCAAGGCCGATGATGCGCTGGTCAAGCTCCAGAAACAGGAGGGAACCTTTGCCCAGACTGTCGAGAGCTACAAACATGAACTCGATGACCAGCGACGCCTGGTGGACATGTCTGATCAACTCAGCAAGAAACATCAGGAACGAGTGCGCGATCTAGAGGCTGAAAAGGAGCGTCTCAAGGACAACTACGAAAATGAAATTCGACGCATTCGAATTGAGCTCGAGCAAGAACGACAAAACTCGACCGAGTTGGAGGAGCGAATCCGACAGCTCGAGGCGGAAGTCGATGAGCTCCAGGCCCGAGTGCAGCAGAATGCTCCTCCACCCGATTCCGCACCCCAGACTCCCCGTGCTAACGGCTCCATGTTGAGGCCCTCGTCTCCTTTCGGAACCCCTGCTTCCATTCGAGCCAAGGGCGCCATTACCGCGACGCAAGCCCTTGACCAAGTGTACCGGCTCAAGGGTGAGCTGGCCAACGAGCGACGTCGAAACCAGGACCTCATCCAACAGGTAGACGAGATGGTAACATCACTTGAGGCGAAGGGCCCTGAATTCCAGGAACTTGAAGCTGAAGTAGAGACTCTGCGCAACGAAATCGGGCGCATGTCAGAGCTCTCCCAACAAAGCTTCGAGGAGCGTGATGTTGCTCGCCGCGCGGCCAGAAAGGCAGAGGGCCTACTTGCGACTGCCCAGTCCGAGACCAACATTCTGCGCACCCAGCTTCGTGACCTTGGAACTCAGATCCAGATGCTGGTCTTCAACTCGTACGCTATGGAGAAGGGTCTGGACCAGCTCACCGAGGAGGAAACCCACCGACTCAAGCAGCTCGAGAAGGGAGAAATCAACGAGGATGCTCTATCAGACATGTCCGATACCCACCAGTTTATCACACAGAAGTTCGTGGTGTTCAAGGACATCAAGTCCCTACAGGCCAAGAACACCGAGCTGCTGCGCATCACCCGGGAGCTAGCCGAGCAGATGGAGAGCGAGGAAGCACTCGCTGCCAAACACCAGGCCAAGGAGGATCACGACATGGTCGGCAAGCTTGAGCGAGACTTGACGCACATGACAGAGGAGGCTAAGTCTATTAAGAATACAATGGAGAGTTACAAGGCGGAACGAGATATGTTCCGTCGACTCCTGCAGCAACGAGGTGCGGGCGGCGAGGAGGCTTCCCTAATGCGCCACTCTTTGGACGGTGCGCACCGTCTGCCTTTGGCTAGTATCGAGGCGACTGAGCAGACCGAGACTCTCAATGAGGCCTTGCGCAAGATCCAGGCAGAGTATGACGACTTCCGCGAGGCGCAGGATGGAGTGCGCAAGGACTTGCGTGATCAGCTTGACAGCTTAACGGCCGAACGAAACTCTCTTCAGACTGACAAGGTGAAGCTTCATGCTGAGACTCGACTCGAATCTGAGAGGCGTGAAATGTTGAACACAAACTTTGTCGCGCTCCAGGGCGAGAACCGCGAACTCCAGAAGCGAAACCAGACCCTTTCGGAGACAACCGCCAAGCAGGATATCCGCACACAGCAAGTTGTTGAGGAGCTTGTTGAGGCCAAGGGCTTGCTCGACAGCGCACGCAACGAGGCTGCCAATCTCAAGGCCGAGAAGAACCTCTGGAAGGACATTCAGGACCGACTGAGCAAGGACAACGAGAACCTAATTGAGGAGAAGAACCGACTTAACAACCTTCTTGCGACTCAGCAATCACTCGAGAACGAGCGAAATCTGTCCGAATCCGAGACACGACGCAAAGCTCAGGCCAGAATCGAGACCCTGGAACAGGAACTGAGCGATGCTCAGAGGAAGGTGTCTTACGAGACGGAGGAGAGCAAGAAATTGCAGCTCAGGAAGGAGTACGAGGCAAAGGAGTCACAGAAGCGTATCGACGAGCTCATGGCAAGTCTGAGCCAGATCCGGGAGGAGCATGTTGGAGTCAAGACAACTCGGGATCATCTCCAGGCTCGTGTTGACGAGTTGACGGTTGAGGTGAGAAACGCCGAGGAGCGAGCCGGACGCCTGCAGCCTCGATCAACCCCCCGGCCTGGCACCGTCGACGTCAACGAACAGCAGCAGCAACTCGAGAACGAGATCCAGGATCTCAACGTTGAGATTTCGGATCTCAAGCGAGACCTGGACATGGCCAACACTTACCTCGAAAATGCCAAGGCTCAAGCCGAACAGTTCAAGGAGCTTAGCCAGGCCAACGAAGAGGCACTCGAAGACCTGCGATTGTCTCAGGAGCAGTACCGACAAGAAATGGAAGGGTTGATCGAGGAGAAGGACGCCAAGATCAAGGAGCTTAGCCAGCGGGCTGAGGACGTATCTGCAGAGCTATCGCGATCCAACACCGAACTGTCTAGCCTCCGTGATTCCCAGGGCGAGGTTGCGAGAAGGTTCGAGGATGAGAAGACAATCTTGCAGGAGGAGGTGAAACGACTCAAGGAAGAGAGCGCACGACACCTGGAGGCTACTCGTTACCATCAGCAGGATCTCCGTGCCCAGGCCGAGATTGCCTCCAAGGCCCAGCAGGATTATGAGCAAGAGCTCGTGAAGCACGCAGACGCCGCCAAGCTCGTTCAGCAACTGCGAGCCGAGTACAATGAACTCAAGAGCGAAGCTGCTACGCTGCGATCCGAGGCAGAGTCTGCCAAGGTCACTTTGACACAGAGCGAGAGCTCATGGGAGGATCGTCGGCAGCAGCTGGAGCAGGAGATGGCCGAGATCAAGACGCGACGCGAGGATGTCAACTCGCAGAACAAGATTCTCCACCAGCAACTGGAGGGCTTGACCGCACAGGTTGCAGCTCTGCAGCAGAAGCGCGGCGGTGACGATGACGACAATGACGAGAGGATGTCGCCTGTTCCATTTGGAGACGCATCTGAAGGACTCCGCGAACTCAACAGCTACCTTCGACGTGAGAAGGAGATCCTCGAAGTTCAGTATGACCTTAAGGCTCAGGAATCCAAGCGTCTTCAGCAACAGCTCGAGTACACCCAGTCTCAACTTGACGAAGCCCGCCTCAAGCTCGACCAGGAGCGCACCCAGACCGCCCAGAGTGGCCGTCAATCGATGGCACACCAGGATCTGATGGAGAAGCTCAACGAACTCAACCTCTACCGCGAGAGTAGCATGACCCTCCGAAACGAGAACCAACAGCTCAAAGACCAGATCACGGAGAAGAACAACAAGATTGAGGAGATGGAGGGCCGTATCCACCCACTTGAAGCTGAGATCGACACCCTCAAGACCCAGAAGTCATTCCTCGAGGATGAGATCAAACAGATCCAGGAGGACCGCGACCGATGGCAGAAGAGGACTGAGGGCATCTTGACCAAGTACGGACGAGTCGACCCTGCCGAGATGGACCAGCTCAAGGAAAAGGTCACCACTCTGGAGACGGAGCGTGATGCCCTGAAGCAGGGCGAGGAGCCTCTCAAGGCCAAGGTAACCGAGTTGGAGACCACCTTGGAAACCGAGCGCAACAACTGGAACACCACCCGTGGCAAGATAGTGGAGCAGGCCAAGGAGCGATCAAGGAAGCTCACGGGAGAGAGGAACGAGGCCATCCAGAGAGCCAACGGCCTGCAGGAGAACCTTGACCAGGCCAACGGGGAGCTTGAGGGCGCCAAGAAGCAGGTGGAGGAGTCTGGAAACCAGACGTCGGAGCTGGAACGCCAAATCCAAAACTTCCAGAAGGAGGTTGCGGAACTACGACAACAGGCGCAAGCCACGCAGTCAGCACCTACGCCCGCTCAGCCAAACGAGGCCTCTGCTTCTACTGAGGTTGTGGCACAGCTTGAGCAGCAGTTGGCTGATGCCCATAAGGAGCTTGAAGCCGTTAACGCACAAAAGCAGGGAGCCGAGCAACAGCTGGAGACTCTTCGCAACGAGCTGCAGTCTGCTATTTCTGAGCGAGACGAGGCATCTAATAAATTGCAGGAGGCCACTGAAGCTGCACAGGCTGCACAGGCCGCCCCTCAAGCTGCTCCTCAAGCAGCCGATCAAGCTCCTGCTACCGAGACTGCGTCTGGCGAGAACAAGGAGAAGCCTACTGCTGGCATCTCTGAGGAGGAGAAGAAGGCCCTGGAGGACAAGGTTACCGCTGCAGAGGCCAAGGCAGTCGAGTACGAGCAGAAGGCCAACGAGGTCGAGTCTCGAATTCAAAACACGATCAAGGAGCGATCCGACCGGATGCGGGATACCCTGAACGCCAAGCTGAGGGAGAGCCGAACGAGGATGGAGGAGGAGTACAAGAAGAAGGACGAAGACTTGAAGCTCAAGTTTGAGCAGGAGAAGCAGATCTGGCTAGCCGAAAACCCTACTGCCAAGCCTGCTGCAAATGCTCCCAAGGCTGAACAGCCCGAGCAGCCTCCTTCAACACCCGCCAAGACCGAAGCATCGGCGGTGCCTGCGACACCGGCGTCGGTTGGTCCGGTCGACCTGTCCCAGCTTGATGATAGCGGTATTCGTCAGTTCTTGGCGACGAACCCAACGGTTAAGAACATTGTCGCAGCCAACATCAAGAAGAAGCTGGAGGTGGAGAGCTCCAAACTCAAGACGGAGCTTGAATCGACGCTGAAGAACGAGTACGAAAGCAAGATTTCATCGGCCAGAGAACAAGCCCAGCTTATGGAAACCAAGAAGTCTAGTCTGCGGATCAACATGGCTGAGAACAAGCTGAGGTCTGCTAATGCCAAGATTGGCGTTGTGGAGAAGGCTGCAACTGATACACCTCAGAAGCCTGTCGTAGAAGTCTGGGAGGTGGCGAAGATTGCACAAGCGCCACCTCCTACTCCAGCTGCGGCAAAACCTACGCCAGCGCGACAGGGCTCGTTGGCTGGTCCGCCGCCCACGCCCTCGCCGGCTACACCTGCGCCTGGTGCTGCCAGGGGCGCACAGGCAACACCGGCAGCTACTCCTGCGATGGCAGGGACCGAGACTAAGCCGGCACAATCGGCCCAGCCAACGCCTAGAGGAATCCCTCCGCCAAAGACTAATAATCCATTTGCTGTCCCTGCCAGCGCTGCGGTAGTGGATGCGCCCAACCCTTTTGCTGCTAAGAACGAAGGGGCAGCGACACCAGCTGCTAAGGAAGGCCAGCCACAAACCCAGCCTCAGCAAGCTCCTCAGCAACAGCAGCAGCAACAGCAGCAGCAACAGCAGCAGCAACAGCAGCAGCAACAGCAGCAGCAACAGGCGCAACAACAAGTACGATCGGGTATCCCCATGCCTCGTGGTGGTGGTCGTGGCAGAGGTGGTGCCTACGTACCCCCAAGTCAGCGAGTAGCTAGCGGTAACCAGGAGAGCGGACCAGGCCACGGAGGCCATGCTGGTCGTGGAGGCCGTGGAGGACGAGGCGGTGGACGTGGAAGTCTGAATCCGGGAGCCAACGACTTCCAGCCGGGCAACAAGCGACCTCGAGGCGATTCAGAAGTTGGGGTTGGAGCCAAGCGGGCACGAGGAGCTCATTGATTGAGCAGGGTCTTTATGAAGACGAGCCGGGTCATGAGGCACTTTGGGATGTATAATACAGAGAAAATGCGCATGTGTCGATTTACTGTGGGATTGGTATTGAAAGGAGATTTCTTGGGATGAAGGAATGGAAAGAAGGGTTACTGACATTGCAGCATTATCGGCTTACCTTTTGAGCTCCTTGACGGAAGAGAAAGATTATTTTCTTGTTTGTACAGTTGAATTGTCCGTTGTAGATTGATGGTGATGCTAGTGGCTATATTGAAGGCGATGAAGAACTACCTAAAGTGTGAGGTCAGTTAGTAAGGATGGTACTGATGCTCTATGATGGCTCAAATTATTCTAGACTCTTTGATTCATCAAAATCCTTAAGAATCGTGTACCTTTTATAACAACGACTTTGCTCCTTGGAGCCTTGGTTAACAATTGTTGATCTTAGGTTGGTGGGGGAGTCGGTGGGTCGGCATCAATATTCGCCGACGTGATAAGATAGAAAAACAGAAAAATAAAATCGGGGACTTTTTCTACTTGGACCATCACGAGCAACGCCGTGAAACCGAACCCTCAACACCAAGCGTCGCCGAAACGATACTTAACGAGGTCCCAAGGATCATCAAAACCTCGCCTTGAAGAAGGCGATTCCGTATATTCGATGGTCCCTCCGTCCATGAAGCGCAAGCTTCCTTCCGCGACCGGCCCCGCCCCGAAACGATCAAAGAACATTTCCAAGCCGTCGAGCTCCAAGACTCAAAGCAACAAGACGAAGAAGAACGGAAAGCCGTCACGCTACGCCGTAGAGGCAGGACTTCTCGCTTGGGAGGCAGTAGGCGAGGAGGACTTTGGAGGGCTCGAGGTGATTGAGGGAGTCGACGTGGTCAAGGATGGGAGTCGTGTGCAATTCCTCGTGGCCGGCGACAAGAACAAGATAACAAAAGACGAAGACGATGGGGAGGAATCTTTTGAGGGCTTTGGCGACGACCCTGTGGAGGGCGGGCATCTCGACGCCGACAAAGCTGGCAGTGATGAAGCTGGCGTGGAGAGCGAGAGGCTTCAAGGGAAGACTACAAGCAAGACTACGGGCAAAGAACGGAAAACGACGACAGACGAAGAAGCCGGCACCAAGAAGAAGAGCAAAAAACAGCAACAGCAACAACAGAAGCTGGGTTCCGTTTCAGACAACAACAGCACCAGCAACAAACAAGACGAGCAGCTGGTCAAGGCCCAGAAAGGCGTACCAAAGTCCTCTTCACGCGGGGCCAACACGTTCGACGCGCTGGCCGGCGACAATGACCTCGCAGACCAAGAAGACGTCGACATGGCGGCCTGGGTTCCGCTGAACCTATCCCAACAGCTCCTCTCGGCCATTGCGCGGCTCAAGTTCACCAAGCCGACCATGATCCAGAAGAAGGCAATCCCCGAGATCATGGCGGGCGAGGATGTTATTGGTAAGGCGCAGACGGGTTCGGGAAAGACGCTCGCCTTTGGTATTCCTATGGTGGAGCGTTGGTTGGAGATGAATGAGCAGGGTGTCAAGAGGACCGGACCGATGGCTGTGGTGCTCAGTCCGACACGTGAGCTGGCTAAGCAGCTAGGCGATCATCTCAAGGCCGTGTGCGATGGGCTTCCCAGTGCGCCGTTTGTGTGCGTCGTGACAGGCGGACTGAGCATACAGAAGCAGCAGCGGCAGCTGGAGAAGGCGGACATTGTCATTGGAACGCCGGGCCGTTTGTGGGAGGTTCTCAGCGGAGATGCCGCGCTGCAGAGAAAGTTTGCCAAGATCAAGTTCCTTGTCGTCGACGAGGCGGATAGGCTGTTCAAGGTTGGGCAGTTCAAGGAGGCCGAAGACATCATCGGAGCCCTGGATGGCAAGAGCCCGGGAGATGACGCCGACGAGAGCTCCGACGAGGAAGAGAAGGAGGATGAGAGCAATGCTCGACAGACGCTGGTTTTTTCGGCGACGTTTGACAAGGACTTGCAGACCAAGTTGGCCGGCAAGGGCAAGTCTACGGGGAATGACGAGGAGAAGATGGCGTATCTGATGAAGTGCCTCAAGTTCAGGGGCGAGCCCAAGTTTATCGACGTCAACCCAGTGAGTCGCATGGCTGAGGGTTTGAGAGAGGGGCTTATAGAGTGTGGTGCCATGGAAAAGGTAAGATTGGAGTCGACTAGAATTGTTCACGATGCTAACGCTACCTAGGATCTATACCTCTACACTGTTCTCATCCTCAACCCGGGCCGTCGCACCCTCGTCTTTACAAATTCCATCTCGGCCGTGCGCCGTCTCACACCTCTCCTCTCGAACCTCAACCTCACAGCCCTGCCGCTGCACTCGCAGATGGCGCAAAAGGCCCGTCATCGCTCCCTTGAGCGCTTCACAGCCGCACGTAACTCGATCCTCATCGCTACAGACGTCGCTGCACGCGGTCTCGATATCAAGGAGGTTGACCAAGTTCTGCACTACCACGTCCCACGGTCAGCGGACACGTACATCCACCGCTCAGGCCGTACAGCGCGTGGCGAGTCAAGCGGCGTCAGCGTGATTCTCTGCTCGCCAGACGAAGTCCTCCCGACGCGCCGCCTCGCGAGCAAGGTCCACGCCAAGCGCAGCGCGGGCTCCAAGAACGAGCACTTTATCCAGACGCTCCCCGTGGACCGCAAGATGGCATCCCGGCTCAAGCCCCGCGTGGACCTGGCCAAGCAGCTCGCCGACACGGTGCTGGCCAAGGAGAAGGCGCACAGCGACGACGCGTGGCTGCGCAACGCGGCCGAGGAGCTCGGGGTCGAGTACGACTCGGACGACCTGGACGCGGTCAACGCCGGCGGGGGCTACGGCGGACGGGGCGGAGGGCGCAAGCGCAAGGAGGCGGCGGCGCGGGGGCTGACAAAGGCCGAGATGGGCGCGCTGAGGGCGCAGCTGCGCGAGGAGCTGGCGACGAGGGTGAATCTGGGCGTGAGCGAGCGGTATATCACGGGTGGAAGGGTGGATGTTGGGG
>JAJODA010000960.1:0-10551 GCA_021730345.1 Fusarium cicatricum | reverse complement strand
AACTAGTGTCATCCCACTGTACTTATAAGAATCCCATACTTGCTATTCGACTTCTGACCCCTCATCTTGTCCAATTACCAAAGTTTCACAAGTCTCCAGTCTCAGGTCGATTTCAGGGATCTTCTTGCTCCTATAGCGCGGAGATACGCCTCCATCATCAAATAGCAGCAACATGAGCAGCAGGCAGCCAACGCCTCAAAACGTGTGGCCCCTTTCAGGCTCTCTCCCATTCGCCTCAGTCTCAAGGGCGATAACAACTACGAGACCGCCGATCACTGCAGGTGCACCGGGGCACAGCACCTCATTCCATCGCACAGGCTGCTACAAATCAGCTGGCATTCGTCCTCGCCTCCTCGTGGCCTTCGACGGCTTAACGTGTTGGCGCCTGCGTCCATCTCCGTCGCTCCAGACCCTGTAGAGCTGGTTGTCGTAGTCACGGGGCCCGAGGCAAGCACTTCTGGCATCAAGGTTGCCGAGTGAATCCCGTACGCGTGGAGGCACTCCATGATGATCTTCGCCTTGTCCGCGAAGCTCTTGACGGTTCCACCATCAACGACGATGTGGGCAGATGCGATTGATTTGCGCTGGTCCAAGCGCCAGATGTGCAGCTCGTGAACCGATTCGATCCCCGGAATCTAGGCATTGTCAGTCTTGCAAAGCCCGCTGCTCTCCTTAGACTCGGCCGCTACCTTTTCAATGTCGTGTTTGACATCTTCCAAGCTTATTCCACCCGGTGCAATCTGCAACAGAATAGCGCCGCTGTTCTTGACCAATGGAACCGCTGAGAGGAGGATCATGGCCGCGATGAAGACCCCGACTGCGGGATCGGCATAGTATCGACCATTCCCCTTGGCCTTCCAGATGATCACCGCTGAGATGATGACGCCGATGTTGTTGATGGCATCTCCCAGCACGTGGATGAAGACACCCAACATGCCCAAGTCTCTACCAGGAGACCTCAGAGCCACCGCCGTATGTTTGTGCTCGTGGTGACTGCTTGGGGCCTTTGAAGCTATACTTAGTAGTTGATAACTCAATAGGGGTGTTGGGGGCGCACTCACGAGCGTCATTCGAGTTTCGGATACACTAGCTGCATCATTAGTTGGCATCTCGGTAACCTCTTCGCCATGTTCAGCCGAGGAGCCATGATGCTCTTCATGCCCATGTCCCTGCCCACTATGCTCGTGGTCGTGCTCTGAAACCCACAAGTCAGTAACTTTCGCAGATCTTCAACACCGAAGCGGGGCTTGTTCTCTCACCGTGCAGGAAAGACATAACCAGGACGTTTAGGGCCAGCCCGACGCATCCGACTATCAGAACTAGCTGAGGATCTTGTACATCTAGTCTCGTCAGCCTCGTACAGCATGGTCATATGGATTTTCTGTGGAGCGACTCACGAGTGAGGTCGGTGAATCTCTCAACGGCCTGTACGAGGATACTGACGCCGAGCGCCAGCAGAAATACACCGTTGAAGAAGGCGCCCAGTAGAGTTGCTCGCTGCCATCCAAACGTGTACTCCTGCGGCGCTGGTTCAATCCTCTCCTGTACCTGTTTTGACTCAGTCAGATAGTCGCGCTTGGGGGGTCATGACAACTAACCATCAGAGCAACTAGTGCGACTATGATTCCGATCAAGTCGCTAAGCTAACACTCATTAGCAATGTAGCCCAGCCTAGCCCAGTCCGGCAACCTACATAGTGGAAAGCGTCGGCTATCAAAGCCAGAGAGTGGGTGAAAAAGCCAACTATACGGGATCGTCAGTCAACCCACAGTTGATGGCGCGTTGCCTTGGTCGAAATCGGACAAACCAGCTAGTTCCGTAACAAAGAAGGAGAAGGAGATGCATATCGTGGCTATGAGCCGCTGCTTTCGAGTGACTTTCATGGCCGAGGTATCTCGGTATCGCAATAGTGTTAGTCGTCGATGTTCAGACTTCAAAAGCTGCCTGTCTTCAAGATCCGAATTGAGGAGTGTCCGCAACTGTCAGAAGGCCTTTGGGGTTTCGGTTATTCGAGAGCAAGATGCAGAAAGAGGATTCTCTCGCTGTAGCAAAACGATCCTCTTAAATACAGCAATCGCCTGATTGTCAAGCGCACGAGGACTGAATTACCCGAAGAGCCATGGAAACTAAACGAGCATTCCATCGGCTGCAGTCGCAAACGACTGTGATTTGAACTTTCTGGAAACGCAAAAGACGACTGAATCAGCAAGGTCTTGGAGTTCTCATATTCATTCCCTCGGGAGGTAAGAAATAAGAGTGTGACAAACAGCTGGCTTATCAAGGTGTTTTGTTGTCATCCGTCCCGTCCTGGGAGGATGCATCGCGTTTGCCGAGCCGATGGTAACAACCACGACGGTGATACCTCAAACCTGGTCAAGCGTAGACATGACGGCGAAGCCGTGTATTTTAATGTTTCCCGCCACTTGTCCATCAAGGTATGATGTTTTGCCCGACCATGGGGAGACATTTAGTTTGTTGGTGAAGTGTCATGATGATAGTCGATGCTAATGGGGCGACTACTATGTCGTGGCAGTCAAGCTAATAACACCAGCTAACCTCGATAGGACTTATGGCCAGGATGCAGTGATAAGCTGGGCACTCAAAGACCAGTAGACACAAGTCAGTATCAAGCTGCTGTTTGCGTGTGCTACAGTGCGTGTCCATCACGTCCAAATGCAGGCTGTTGCGGCAAACGTAGATCAGGTCGCACAGTAAGTCACTGTATTTTACCCAAGAAAACTGGGCTGTAAAGAAGTCATTTATACGCGGAGAGTACGGCATGTTGGATATCTTCTATATAGGGATATCAGCGATGAGCTGGGATGCTGATGCTGTTGCCAGCGCCTGTCGAAGGTAGCCCGTTCTGTCCACTCTCTTCAGCTATTAAACTAAAAAAAAACAAGTAACGGTAAAAGAAGCAGTTGCTCTGGTTAAAGTTTGTTCTGTTTGTAAAGAATCTTTATTTAATTTCGTAAATATCTTTCTTTAGTAAAATATATCGTATATCTCAGAACCTTTAGATCTCCCTTCTTAATATCAGCACTAGAAGTCAAGCTTCTCAGACAGGCACCCACTAGTAATAACCTTTCCAAGCAAGCAGAAATACTATTTACAACTATAAGTCAGCGTTTAATAACCAACAAGCGATAACGACTTAAATAAAGCTCGTAGTAAACAGCAAAAAGAGGATGATAGGGTAGGACTAGGCAGCCAATCATGCTGTATAGCGATGCTTGCCGAGTTTGGCGATGAGCGCGCACAGAGCTATCAGATACGGAAGGCGGTGAATCAGCTAGCTGGTGTCAAAAAAGATAGCATTGGCACACCCTGATTACCCCAATTCTAACTGCCAGCAATGCCTGTCTTTTTTTGACACCCCGAGAGTCCGTTTCATCACCCAAGCTTGATTCTGCCGCGACCGGCGACCTCACCTTAAACTGCTCTACTATCAGCGGTGCGACCAGCTTCGTCGACAGAGCCAATTTACTCCAATCAACATGCGAGCTATGGGATCGCATCGTTCACTGTCGAATTCACCCAAGTAGTCTAGCGACAACCCGATCCCATGTCCCGAAATGGCAGCACAAGGAACTTGGTCCCGCGCAAGGGACCGCAATGGTCTCATCTACGACAGTTCAGCAGGTCTAGCTTAGATCGCACTCACACTGAGTCGCCGGCTTCGCCCGCGAGCGTGTCGACCCATTCTACCGTCAAGGACGACAAGCGCACCAAGATTGAGCGCCGATGTACTGTCACTGTCAACGAGGGGTACTCCAAGGATGAAGTCTTACTCAATTTTGACCTCGTGGGCAGCGACGTTAAGCCCGGAACGCTCATGTGCATATCGACCATCAAGGACGATATCAGAAAGCCTTCGGCTGGGCATGGGTCTAGCAACAAGCAGGGCCAGGATCAAAACTGCGGCTCCAAAGGAGCATCGACATGTCAGAACGGAGATAGCGCTGGCTTCAAGTACGCTTTTGTCGCAAAAGACATGCCGCACGAGATGAAGACGCGACTACCTGATGTCGAGGTCTATGTTGTCAAGCACATTGCAGATGCATTTGGGTTGAAAAAAGGTTCCCAGGTTCTTCTGACAATGGTATGATGAGACTGCACCCTTACAAATACCGCAGTGCTAACACAAGCAAAGGTGGACGCGAACAATCCAGCTACAGAAGCCTCACATGTAGAGCTGTCATTCAAAGACCAATACTTGTCGAGATCGGACATTTGGAGAATGACGGTTGGTGAATTGACGGGAAGAACCGTCTACAAGGGGCAGTCCGTCTTGTTTATGGGCACTATCAAGGCTCAGATCACCGCCATTTATGTCGACGGCCGAAGTACGCATTCTGCATTCTTCACACGCGATACGCGACCCATCTTCCGGAGTGAGTCAGCCAGATATGTACTCTTTATCCAGATGGCCAAAGAAATGTGGGAGTTTGACTCGGAAAGCTCTGGTGAGATCATGTTCAACAAGGTTGTCAATGGCTTCCTTCCGGCACTATTCAAGAGGTGGGCCATGCTCAAGGCGAAGCACCTGGTCAGCATTGTGCTCTTTGCGCGCGTAGAGTACGATACCGGCCTGACGGCCGAATTCGACAATCTCGAAGGCGACTACTACACAGGCATACAGCCCGGCGGGTCTCGGCGGCCTTACAAGGACTTTTATCGGGTGGTGGTGAGCGAAATGAGCAGCGGCGAGTGGACAAAGATCCTGCACCAGTTAAAGGTTGAGTTCAACTTCTTTCGGCGGGACATCAGTCTCCATCACCACAAACTCAATGCTCAAGCAGAGATTGAGGGACGAGGTTCCATTCCTAGGGATACCCCTTCAACCCGGGTCAAGGCAGAATCAACCTTTTCCATGTATGGAAACGTGTTGGAGGCGATCACCTTGGCTTCCTCTCAGTTCGCACACGATCACATAGATAGAGACCTCACCAGAACGGGCATCTCCATCGGGGTCATCAGTCCTGGCTCTGGCGTCTTTGAGGTTGATTACGAAACTCTGCGGAGGACGACCGAGGCATTAGTTGGGAACGGCATTGGCATTGATCTGATCTGCATGCCAAAGATGCCTTTACATTCAGTGCCCCTCTTCAAGTATCGCAACCCGCAATATTCGGAAGAGCACGGCCATCACTTCCAGTCTGGTCTTTCAAGATCGTTCCATAGCCGCGACAGCACACCAAACCACCCTACCCCAGTCGTCGGCAGTTACCAGTCTGTAGGGGAGTCTTCCTCGCCGTCAAAAAGTATGAGCCTGTCCCGCCGTCTTGACCCTCTCATGTCCATGGCAACCAGCGATGAATGGTGCTATGCGCTACCGCAGTGGCTTCATGTTTCGTTCTGGACTGGCGCCTCTGATGAGGCTTTATCATACGAGGGCATTGCGTTGTCGGTGTCCAACAAAGTCGAGCAGGATGACGAAGACGAGTTCAACATACGTTGTCGCATGTACGCCTTACAGATGAGAAGCATTCTTGAGACCAATGAGATCGAGACAACTCCTCTTCAGGTTGATACACATTTTCCTGCCAACATCACCGAGCCACCTTCTTCGAACAAGTATCGCCAGAGCGCCATCAATGATACGGTCTACATCCCCAACAAGCGTCCGCCCGAAGCTCTCTTTGACTATGTCTACGGATTTCAAAGATTCGTCCCAGACAGACTAGCACGACCCGGCGAAAAGTCGTTGTGGAAACAACTTCAGGAGTTTGATGATCATAGAGCCAAGATCTCGAGCGGCCGAAGGCATCATCACTCGTCGCGGAGCACCAAGGAATTGGATGAAATAACGAGACGACAACTGGCTGAGGACTCGGGACTTTATGGGACCTCGCTTCCTGAGAAGAAGGCACCAATCCTTGGCCCGTCAACGAGGAAGCTTTCCATGAACATGATGGAGGCCGACAAGCCATCCCCCACAGCTATCAAAAAGACCACTGAGTCAACCCCCAAGGCTCCCAAGACAGGCGCGGTAGCGAAGCAACCCAAGTTGATGCGGCAAATCAGCCTGGGTCAGCGGGGCTTTGGCATAGCTGCTCCAAAGGCAGTGGTCGCAGAGATCAAAGCTGAGACGGTCAACGCCTCTGGTGTATCGAACGCAGAGTTGAGACAGCCATCGACACCTCGCGTACGTCCAGAGCTTCGTCCCAGTTCGCCTCAGACTATCTCAAGCCAAACCTCCGCATTTTCCTCGCGAAAGTATCGACTAGATGCTCCTGAACCCATCATTGAAGGAGTGCCAACGACGCCCAGCATTCCCATCATCAAGAGGAACAACTCTACGAGGAACCTCGATGTTGCCGCGCTGCAACTCAGGTCGGCTTCGACAGTTTCGCAGTCATCTGATAACCGCAATCAAAAGAGCGAGGACGATCGCGACCTGAGATATTCGGACGCCCTACGTGCTGATGATGCCCAGAAACTTTACACCAACAAGCTGCGCGCTGGGGAGGTGCACGATCTCCCCACCACTTTGTCTCCTACTACTGCCATCACTCCATGGCTGACGCTGTTGAATCCTTCGAACCCAGAGAGCCTCATGATTGATGACGCTGTTCTGTATAGTAGATGGCAGCACGTCTATCCTCAGATCGGCCAGATGAAGGTTCAGAAGTGGAAGGCGCTCTGTTGTCCAGCCTCTGTGCCTCTAACGACTGAGTACTTTCCCTCAAAGACTCAGTTTGACACAGAGTACCACCGGCATCCGTACACTGTCGACCCAAACGCCGACGATGAGATGGCCGAGGAGCCCAAGACGCGCCGGGAGTTTATCCAGGAGCTGATTAGCTTGAGATTCTCTCAAGGCTTCCAGGTCGTTATCGGCCCCGCTGTGGCCAAGGCCCTTGGCCAGGGTCTCATCAAGGTTGGCGACATATTCTCCCGGAATCAGTCCTTGGAAGACGGTACCAGCATTTTCATGTCAGTCGGCAACACGATCCATCAGCTTGCATGCGTGAATGGCACAGAAGTTGAGGTGAACATTTACATGCGGAAACCAACAAATACTTCAATCACCTCGCAAGGCTTCTCGCCAATATACAAGCCTGCCATTCGGACTCTGCTGGATGATTCCTACGAAACGAGAGAAATCAACATCCTCACGCCCCGGCCGGACCGTAACTGGAACATGATTGACTCGTACATTGCCGGCCATCACGATGAAATGATGGAGAGCCTGCGCTTCTGGCGTGCAAGGTTCATCCTGATTCCCGTGCTGCCCAAGAATGCTCCGATAGCGAAAACACAGGTCGGAGACAATGCTGAGGAGGTCCGCATCGAGGGCATCAAGCGACTCGCTCAGTTGTGGCAGAAGCATCGGTACATACCTCCACCCGAGCGGCGATATCATTCAGGTGGTCATCGCCGCCGACGGGACCCTCACCCCCTGGACATTATCTACAAGACCGAAGATGCGTCGCTGGTCATTGCAGCTGAAGTTGAAACACTTCCCCTCATTGAAGGTCTCGAAGGCGCCAGCCGCAAAGGTCATCTCGTGTCGAGCAAGGAACGCTTCAAGAAGTCCAACTTGAATATGTCTGCGCTGGCCGATGCAATGCAGCAGCCTGTGGAGAATGGGGGCGTCAGATTGCAGAATCGCCGATGGCATCTTCGTCTTCACTATCTCTGTTTCGTTGGGTCCGATATGGTAACGTGGCTGTTGGACAACTTTGAGGATCTCGAGACTCGAGAAGACGCCGAGGCACTGGGCAATGCGTTGATGGTGCCCGAAGAACCCAAGTCTGCGACTTCCAAGAATGAGAAAGACAAGGGCATCTTTATTCATGTTGAGAAGAGGCACCAGTTCCGCGATGGCAACTACTTTTACCAGATCGCCCCCGAGTTTGCCAAGCCCCAGACGGGGTGGTTCAACACAAGACGAGTCGCCGTTCCACCTACGCCGACACTTGAGCCCAGTAACCGAGATTCACCTCGAATTCTCATGTCGGCTCGGCCGACTTCAATCAACGAAGAGGGCTCCCCCGCATCAACATCAACCACGCCAACAATGGCTCTGTCTCACAACGGCAAACGGCCAAGAGTAGTGCTGAGCAAGACCATCAAGTATGACGTTGATCACCGCAAGCGATCGTATAGGCCAGAGCGGATCGATCTGCATTACGACCGACTGCACAATCCCGACAGTTGCTACCACATCCGTATCGACTGGATGAACGTGACGACCAAGCTGGTGGAAGACGCGGTTGAGGTCTGGGCTCGAGAGGCCAGCCAGTATGGCCTCCGGCTTGTCGAGGTGCCCATCAGGGAGGCATGCACCATCACAGAGACGAATCCTTTCCGGAGGCCGTTCCGGATCAAGTTGGCGGCCCGGCCTCTGGACCAGAAGCCCGAGACGTACTTTGACCCCAACTCACTAGGTCCGACCACTTCTCCGACCAAGCACTTTTATCAGATAGCCATCCTGAAGAAGTTTGAGTTTGTTCTAGACATGGAGGCGGCGTCCAACTTTCCGAGCAACGTCGATGTAAGCTACTCTTGGGGCAAGCCTGACTTTAAATACAGCCAGTACATCCACCGCAGCGGCACGTTGCTGGCGGAGATAACCGACGAGGGCGACTTTCTGCTCTTGGCAAACCGACTCTACAGCAATCGGCCGTCGAACCCACGCGACAAGGAGATACGCCTGGCCAACGCCCCGGATCCGCCGCCGCTCGTTGATCGAGCAACTCGAATGTCCTCGTTCAACCCCTACACTTCGTACGGTATCCCAGAGCCCTCAACGCTGTCGTCGCCGCTGCTCAAGCCGACGCACTTTTACCACTCTCCGGCTCTCAAGCCAGTGGACCAGCCCAGCAAGGCCACGCTGCTTTCAGCGCCCGATGCTGAGTCCATCAAAAGCGAGCTCGAGGAATTTTGCAAGGACGCGGCCGGGCTCGAGGCCTTTTATCGCGAGGCGCTTGAGAAGGGCCAGGGGGTACAGGGCACGCCTACGACGGCGGCCGTGCCGACTGTGCTAGAGGCTGTTCCGGAGGCCAGTATACCGATGCTGGGTCTGCCGCCTGGTGTCCTCGGATCAAACGACGGCGTGCCGACCAAGCGTCTCAACAGTCCAATGTCCTTTTTGCGTAGAAGCAGCGTGCAGTATGATAGCGGGTCGAGCTTGACCGGACGGTGAGCAAAGGTGCGAATGTAGTGACGATATAGCCATGTATGTAGGACCTTGCGATAATGTTTATGGTTTGTCTGGGAGGCAGGTCTCTTGATTTATTAGTACAAGCGGTCATGTAGATAATGAGCATCTGTTTAGTTGGTGTACTTAGACTGTATATGGCCTTTGTTCTCCTCAACCATCGCGATGGTGTTGCCCGCAACACCAGGCTTTAAAGCCATCCAATCCATCGACAAACCCTTCATTCTATCCAGTTCTCCAAGTAAGCGACCGTAT
The DNA here is from genome assembly GCA_021730345.1 of Fusarium cicatricum. Taxonomy (NCBI): domain Eukaryota; kingdom Fungi; phylum Ascomycota; class Sordariomycetes; order Hypocreales; family Nectriaceae; genus Fusarium; species Fusarium cicatricum. The sequence goes on along the minus strand of JAJODA010000960.1, from coordinate 1,127 downwards.
CTTTCTTTTTCTGCTTGAAAACAAATAGGAATAATACAGAATTCATCCTCTCCGATTGTCCGTCCGTTAGGGAATGATAGGCCGTTGTGTACAAATGTCTGGTGCCGGCCAGTTTCCAGAACTCCTGCCACATCGCAGCAAGGAATTTCGGATCCTTGTCGGTGATGATGATGTTGGGGAAAGCCCAGTTATGTGACAGCAACGCGTTGTATAACGTCCTGACCACTGGTCTGACCTTGATGTCTTTGGTCATGGGAACAATGATTGTTAAAATCTCCCAAGGTTAGCTAAGCTATAATAAATCTTATTATAAGAGTACTTTAAGCTAGGCTAACTTTATAATAAATATCTTAAAAATTCAATAAATTCTTTACCTGGGTTTTAGGTCGGTTAAAGCGAGCAGGCAAGCTGTTTTCATTCACCAGCTTGACAGGATAAGCAAGCAGAGAAGAGTGCGATTTCAAGTGCGTAGATAACTTGCACAAATATGAAGTCTAACCCAAAAGAGGCATAGCCTGTAGTTAGCAACAGATCCCGGCATCTCTTGGCCGTCTTGGCATTCTCCTCCTGGATCGTACTGGTACCGGTATGTACCTGGGACCCTGGGTACATAGCCGCAGAGTGGACAGGGATGCATGTCAGTAGTCTGAGGTTTATTTCAACGTCAAATCCACTTTCAATATCAGAAGGCCATTTGTGCTCGCAATAACTAAGGTATATTGAATCAAGGAACTCGGAGAAGGGAGACTTGGTGTCTTTCTGGCCTGGGGAGTATATCTACTAATAGCAAGCGAAAGTGCCCTGGGTATGTCGGCCTCTCAGAGGGCCCGGGGCGCCTTCTAATTGAGCTACAGGGGGCGTTTGTAGGAAAGGACACCTGCATCTCAGTGAGCAGTCCCTACCTACCGATTCAATGACCTCACTTTCTCCAGCTCTTTCCCTGGACCGCCAGGCAGCAGTTTCCCGAGATCACGTGCATGCCGCACACATCAAAAACAAACTGCGGCGACTTCCAATCCTCCCTCAACCCTACTCCTCCTCACATCACATCACGCCTTCGACTCTCCAGCGCATCATGGAATCTCCCCACACTCTCCTACCCGTGGGCCAGCTCTGTAACCCTTTTG
>JAJODA010000959.1:0-25997 GCA_021730345.1 Fusarium cicatricum | reverse complement strand
GAGAAGAGACGAGACGGGACACTTGATAGAAGCGATTTAGCGAGTGAGGATGGGTGAGAAAAGACGTTGAATGCTGATGAGTGACGAAAAGTAAGAAAAAAAGAAGACAGAATTCCAAGCGATGGATGGGCCTAAGACGACATGTGGTTGGGTCAAAGGTCCCGTCCTGTCTCTTTTTTTTTAGGCGCTGCGCCGTGCCGTATTGTGGTGATGAAGATGAGGGTGCCATGGACGCCCAGCCCATTTTCGGTGCACCTCACGAGGAAGGCTCAGGCGCCCATTGGAGATGGCCTAGCCCGTCACCGTTTAGAGGCGCAAAACTGCGGGTGTAAAAGGACGGTAACAGCGGCAAAATGTCATTGAAGCGCCAGGTAAAGTTGAGAATAGGCACCTCTAGGTACTAATGAACATGATTTTGCGCCATTTTACCTCCACAGCAAGAGGCACAGCCCCAAACCCACGAGACAGATTCTCATTGACAACAACACCAACACCAACAGTTACTCCGTTGTAGTAGTACTTTGAGTGATTGATACAATGATAATGTCCTTTACAGTACCAAGTACACCATGGACGAATGAATCCACCTGATTGACCAGCCAAGCCCATCCACTTGTCTAATCCACCCCCTTTTCTTCTTCTTCAGCGCACGCGTCAAAAGAAAAGACCAAATAAGGGGTGGGAAAGGGTGACAGAAGGCTCGGGATGACGATATCTCGCTGCGGGAAGGGCCCTGTCAAATTCTGTCCCGCTTTTCAGGACTCAAAACTCAATGAACGTCACTGAAGCAGTGTCCAGCAATACTCGGGCTTGAAGCTGAAAAGACCCCGGAAAGGTCCAAACGTCGATGCCAAGTTACCCCTGTCAAGAACGGCTGGGGTTAGCCGTACTACGTAGTAGGTTAAGGTAATCAAGGGTCCAGGCCAAGTCTAGGCCGTCGAGTTGCCATATCGACTGCGCTGGGGCCAATCTGACGACATTATCCAACCTACCAACCGGGCGCCAAGCATGTTTCATTTGCTCTAGACATGTTCCATTGTTACGGTATCTTCGGGGGCTGGCGTCTGGCAGCACGGGGAGTACGGAGTAATTCACCCAGCCATCGCCGACCAAGCACACAGGAACGTGGTCTTCCTCTCGCGAACCTCTGCCAACGTTAATCACATATGTCAGAGCTCATCGGGGTCGGTATTCGGATTAAAGGCCCTTGGACAGTAGCATACCACTGGCGGATGTTTCGCTCTAAATAAGTAAGTCAAGATTTGAAATGGTCTTTCCAAGCCGATCTGCTTCGTTGGTGTTTTTGGCGAAGGAGTGAGGACTGCATAGTTACTCTCAGCCTGCGAGCTTATGGCGATTATCTTCACTCGAGGCGACAAGATTCAAGACGACAAGACCAGTTAATAGTCTGTGTGCTCATTTCTACCAGAACATCATGAGCACCACCTCGGTTTGTTGCGAACTCAGCTTCGTTGCGAAGTACGAATATGTGACAGGGATTTCGGTAGGGCGAACCCATCCCCTCCCTTTTGGGAAGGGTGCTCGGAGAGTAGATGGAAGCCGAGAAAGTCACATAGCGGAGTGATTGATTACAGTGATTGATTCCCCTTCAGTCGAAGGGAGACGTCTTTGATGACAGTTAGCCAGTGCCTCGGCGGTTCCTTTCTGGACCAACGGTTGAGGGGGGTCGCAGTATAAACAGACAGTTTGGTCTGCCATCTTTCTGGCAACTAGTCAGACTTTGGAACAGATTGCAAGCTTTGTTGCGCTCGTGATTGTCGTGGGCAAAAGAATTTCATGTTCCGATGTTATCCTTACTCTACTACGTAGACTCCGTCGCGTGAGTGGAGTCCACCCATTCAGTTCACGGCGGGCCGTTCACTGATCAGCCCGGCCGTCCGTCACCAGATTTCCAGATTTGCTCCGGCGCCTCCACCCCGGGCTCAGTGATCACCTAGTTGGGCAATTGACAGCAGGCTTTTTGGTGTCGTCGTATCATTGGAATCCCTTGGGTATAATTCCGGTCGCAAAGCTTTATTTTCTTATGCCCAGACGTTATATGTTCCATGATAGCTAACGGACACGGTGAGGAGTGAGGGCGTTCCGTGATATCCCACCACGGTCCCACTAATACCGGGATTGTACCACTTCAGCAATGGGGACCCTCGCGGAGCATCAGGTGCTTAACGCGTAGAGTTTGTGGGTAGGGCATTGCGGCAAGGAAGCACGGATTGAGCTTGAGGCTCGTGTCGGTACTAGGCTGGCGTCACCGACTACTTGTGTCTCAGCGACATTGTAGATCCCGCTCGTATCTATCCAGCTGATGTCCATCAGGCCAAGCCAAGACAAAATATGCCACAATACTACGTTTCGGCTTTCTTAACGCCAATGGCACACTTGTAGTGTTTGGTTCATACCCGTGGACAGCTTGCATGGTAAGTTGCGGCCGTTTCCTTGTGGTATGGTTGTTGCTGGTCATACATTTACAGTCAAACTTGGAATTTGAATACTTGAAACGCCACCTCGAGTGCAGTGAGTGTCACCTCGTCCAGGTTTAGCACACATAAATCTCCGTACTATATCTCGTATAGGTGTGAGCATATACAAAAGCCCGAGCAAATATGATTGGCGTCCCAGGGAGCGAAGTGGATTTCGACTTTTGGTGTTTACCATAACAGCTTGGGGCTGTGATAGAAAAGCCTCCGTCCATTATGGATCTCAGCATTTTGGTTGCAAAAGAGATTCCTATACATACCGAGACAATATGCATATGTTCTCTAAGTTTAGTATTAGTCTTATAAAAGGCTCGATGAAGCCTTAGACGTATCTTTTTAACAATCATCTAAGAGAAACCTGGATGGCTCGGTTCGGCAATATTTAGTTGTAGGGTATCCCATGACTCTCAATCGGAACGATACCATTTGGCTTGATCTTGCGACGAGGCTTCCTCGTCTTGGTTCAGTAAGCTGTAGGATAGGACGGTCAGATTCTATGGAACCGATTTTGTGTCGCAAACGAAATCGACTCGATGATACACCTGGCACGGTAAAATCGAGGATACACAATTATACCACCTGGTAATATGGCTGATCGAAGCGTCCATGTCGGCAATAACCGAGAATCTGCTCCAGTAGTGACTATCGATTCATTCTGTCGCCACGCGTAGATTTAGCCTGATCGAACCATGCCCTTGGCTCTTACTGGCGAGGTTTCAAGGATTGGAATTTAGAAACCACGGCAGAGGCCCAGTCACTCACCAACATTTGCTGTGCTGGACACGGCTTTCGCATTCACTTTGGATCACATTGGCCCACCAACGAGGTGAGTGTGGAGCAGCCAAGGACGAGATCGGCCTGACAAGCGAGATGGCAGCAGTTCTACCCCTGTCCTCTGCATTGCGACCTGTTCCTGCGGATGAAAAAGGATACGTAGATCGCCTTCCATTTTTTTGCAGTTATAGTGAGTTAATAAAACCATCCATCAATGTTTCTCAACGAAGGAACGGGATCATGGTTTCCATTCTTTCCATCAGCTCTTACTCAGAATGGACTTGCACAACCTCTCGTCATCGGTTCTGATCGTCCAGGCGTTGATGGTGGCGGCGCTCAGAATAGGACATGGGCTGGAAAGAGATGAAGTATTCTCCGAGTATAGAGCTAATGATGCCGGGATCTGATGAGCCAATGATGTCTATCGTACTGGGGAGAAACCTCTAATGATCAATCAACTCTAACCAGATTGGTGAATTTATCCGGGGCCAAATTACCCCCAGCGACCTCAGAGTGACTTGATCAGAGTACAATCACCAGCATTCGACTGAGCTGCCGGGGCAACCGCCTCCCCCGACACACACCAAAAAGGTCCTTGCACAAGTGAATTCCGGGTCTTGTGCTCGGTTGGGCGTACAACGCGCCTACAAAACGAGTTTAGCGCCATGGCTGGTGCGGTTGGTTTGCTCCTCTACCGCTCTGCTGATTGGTGCTTGTGCCCTCCCTCCCCTTTCCTTCCAGGATAACGGCCGCTCAACCAGGAAGGCCGTCCCTTCGCTTTCCCGGGGTGAGAGCGAAAAACAGCCCAGGCCTGTCTGATCTGTTCTCCCTCTCCTTCCGTCCCACCTCCTAGACAACTTCGTTGTCGGTCGTCGTCTCTCGCTTTTGCTCCTGGACACTCGAGTCCTTTGTTGCTTCTGTGCATTTTTGACACTCGCTCCTACTTTCGCTACCAAGTACAAGTTCTATCCGAATAATTCATCTCCGATCGGGCCCTCGTCTATTATCGTCGACGGCCTTTGCCACGCTCGCACGCATAACCCGGAACTGCTCCACGCCCATTACCCATCACTCAATCTACTTCAAACAACGGCGTCCTGTCTCTCTTGTTTTGTGTGGGCTATATCCTATCGCCTGCCATTCGATTCGATGCTCGCTCTCCACGTCGAGTCTTGATTGTCGACTCCTCGACTCGTGGGCACTGTCGTGTCTGTACTGGTTCCCCGAGAAACCTTCCCATTCCGCCATCTCCCGCTACAGGGATCTTCCCAACCCAAAGTCAATCCTGTATTGGGGCTGCCGCAACAACCATAACAAAGCTTCCTGTGAGTAGCGGATCGTCCCTTTTATCTCGTCTGCTTTTTGCTCTGCCTGTCATTCTTTGGAACGAGCCCTCGACGTTTGTCATCGCTTGGAACCCTTCGACTTATTGTTCATCTTCCCTTCTCTGCTGCCGATCGAAATCAACCATCCTCCCTACGTCCTGTCTCGTCGTTTCACCGACCTAAGGGTGATATTTCCCTGCGTCCAGCGCCAGCCTTGTTGCGTCTCTCGCCGGGTGTTTGGTGATTTCTCTCATTCTAACATCTTCTCGTTAGGGCCATGTCTCTCCCCGAACGGCCGGGCGCAAGTCCGCCATATGATCAGCGCAATGTCTATCGGAACTCGCCCTCACGACGGTCTCGTCCCGTTGACATCGAGACCGGTGGCTACCATCCTGTAGCAGACATAAGTCAACATCAACGTGGGAGATCTGCCTCTTCTTTCGCTGATTCCATCGGTGTTAATTCCCATACAGAGAGTATGCCTCTGTCGCCGACAACCCCCGACGGCCATGCCTCGAGGCACGATGGCTCTGGCCAACCCATGTCTCGCAAAAGGAGCTTGATTCGACCCGAGAGGAAAAGAATCGACCGAGATCACCGAAACTACCACTACCACAAGCATGCTGCTCACATGAATGTCCTTCCCTCCTCGACCGGAAACGATCCCATTTACGAGGACCTCGAGGCGTCAACTGACCGGTCAAATTCAAACCTCAACGAAGAAGCCTCGGAAGGCTCGCCCCGATCGAGGCGACACGCAAGCGGCGAGCACGAGAAGAGCGCAGCCGCAGCTGCTACCCGTGCAGCTCCAACCCGCACGAGGTCGGGCAAGATCCAGAAGAGAACATCGAAGCGCAATTCTAGGCAAAAGTCTAAGAAGGTTGAGGAGCAACTTAGGCCCCCTACGTTCTGGAATGTGTACTGCGCCATTGTCACCTTTTGGTCGCCTGGCTTTATCATGAAGTGCTGTGGTATGCCAACCAGGGCGCAACAGAGGGCTTGGCGAGAAAAGATGGGACTTATCAGCATCATTCTGTGCATTATGGCCATTGTTGGTTTTCTCACCTTTGGCTTTACGGCAACTGTCTGTGGCGCCCCTGCCGAGAGATTGCGCGTCAATAAGGTTGACGGGGGCAACATGATCTTTCACGGTGTCGCCTACGATTTGTCAAAATCACATCATCCGGCTGCTCAAGGCATGCCCCTTCGAGGAGACGGGCTGGGACCAAACGTTCTCTATGATCTTCCCGAGAAGCATGGCGGTCAGGATGGCAGTTTCTTGTTCCAGAACGTGAACGGCAAATGCAAGGATCTGATCACTCTTGCTAAGGACTCGGATGTCCCAACCAATGACGACGGCGATCTAGCTTGGTACTTCCCCTGCACAACATTTAACCAGGATGGCTCGACCAAGCCTAACACTACCATTCCGTACTATCTTGGCTACGGTTGCCATACGACCCTCAAGTCGCGAAACGACTTCTACCTCGATCTGAGTGGCTCGGCCGATGTCTACTTTACCTGGGACGACATCAAGAACAGCTCGCGTAACCTGATGGTCTACTCTGGCAACGTTCTGGACATGGATCTTCTCCACTGGTTCAACACGAGTCAGGTTGAAATCCCCGACCGCTTCAAGGAGCTGAGGAACAAGAACTCCGAGATCAACAAGGCTGTCCGCGGTCGCGATGTCACCCGTATGTTCCAATCCTCCGCTGACAAGAAGTATGTGCAGTGCTTTGAGGAAATCATCAAGGTCGGTTCTGTCGATACCGAGACTGTCGGCTGCATTGCTTCCAAGGTCGTTTTGTACTGCGCCCTGGTTCTCATTCTTGCGGTCGTCGGTGCTCGCTTCCTCTTGGCTATCATCTTCCAGTGGTTCCTCTGCCGCAAGTATGCGCCGGCCAAGACGTCCCAGAGCTCGGATCGCAGAAAGCGTAACCGCCAGATCGAAGACTGGTCCGAGGACATCTATCGCGCACCTCCAAGACTGCCTGGCGATGGAAGCACGGTGATTTCGTCTGACCGAACCAGCAAGCGGGGATCCTTCCTCCCAACCACATCTCGATTCTCCACTGTTGGCGGTCCTGAAAGGTTCCCCAATCAGCGACGCATGCCAACGACAATGGCTAGTCAGGCGGCCTCGAGCCAACTGCTCTCACCTGCTTCTGTCTACAAGCAGGGCAACGACAGCCGTGCCAGTTTCCTCCGATCCGACGCTTATGCGAGCAACAGCAGCGCCACAGAAGGTCCTGGGCCTGCCGGGTTCATTCATGATGCTGTTGTTCCTCAGCCTCCCTCGGATTGGATGCCTTTTGGTTTCCCATTGGCTCATACGATGTGCTTGGTAACTGCCTATTCCGAAGGAGAGGAGGGTATTCGAACTACACTGGACTCCATCGCCACAACCGATTATCCCAACAGCCACAAGGTCATTGTTGTTATTTGTGACGGTATCATCAAGGGCAAGGGAGAGGCTATGTCGACCCCTGACGTCTGCTTGGGCATGCTGAAGGACCACTCAATTCCTCCCGACATGGTCGAGCCTTTCTCCTATGTGGCTGTTGCCAGCGGATCCAAGCGACACAACATGGCTAAGGCTTACTGCGGTTTTTACGATTATGGTACACAGTCTCGTATCCCTGCCGACAGACAGCAGCGAGTACCCATGATGGTTGTGGTCAAGTGCGGAACTCCGGACGAAGCCAAAAACTCCAAGCCCGGCAACCGCGGAAAGCGAGACAGTCAGATCATTCTCATGTCGTTCTTGCAGAAGGTCATGTTCGATGAGCGCATGACGGAGCTCGAGTACGAGATGTTCAACGGCCTCTGGAAGGTGACGGGCATTTCGCCCGACTACTACGAGATTATTCTCATGGTTGATGCCGATACCAAGGTCTTCCCCGACAGCTTGACGCACATGGTTTCGGCCATGGTCAAGGATCCCGAGATCATGGGCCTGTGCGGTGAAACCAAGATTGCCAACAAGCGTGACAGCTGGGTAACGGCTATCCAAGTGTTTGAGTACTTTGTCTCGCATCATCTTGCCAAGTCTTTCGAGTCCGTCTTTGGCGGTGTCACCTGTTTGCCCGGCTGCTTCTGCATGTACCGCATCAAGGCACCCAAGGGTGGCCAAAACTACTGGGTACCCATTCTGGCCAACCCTGACATTGTCGAGCACTACTCTGAGAACGTGGTTGAGACCCTCCACGAGAAGAACCTGTATCTCCTCGGTGAGGACCGTTTCCTGACGACGCTCATGCTGCGGACGTTCCCCAAGCGAAAGCAGGTCTTTATCCCGCAGGCTGTGTGCAAGACTACTGTGCCCGATGAGTTCATGGTTCTCCTCTCGCAGCGACGCCGCTGGATCAACTCGACCATTCATAACCTTATGGAGCTGGTTCTGGTCCGCGATCTCTGCGGTACTTTCTGCTTCTCCATGCAGTTCATTATCTTTGTCGAGCTCGTCGGTACCCTAGTTTTACCTGCCGCCATCGCCTTTACCTTTTATGTTGGTAAGTAATTATTGCCCTAGCTGCGTCGAATCAAACCTGCTAACCCGTTTGAAAGTCATCACATCGATCATCCATTCGCCCCCACAGATTATTCCCCTGGTTCTGCTAGGTCTCATTCTTGGTCTTCCCGGTCTGCTCGTCATTGTCACAGCTCACTCGTGGTCTTACATTGTGTGGATGTTGATCTACCTTCTTGCACTGCCGATCTGGAACTTTGTTCTGCCAACCTACGCCTTCTGGAAGTTTGATGACTTCTCGTGGGGTGAAACAAGAAAGACGGCAGGCGAAAAGACGAAGAAGGCGGGTCTCGAGTATGAGGGCGAGTTTGACAGCAGCAAGATTACGATGAAGCGGTGGGCCGAGTTTGAGCGGGATAAGCGCTCCAAGAGCGGCTACTGGGGCTCGCGTGAGAATGTTGTTGGAGGCGGAGGCAGCTGGACCAGCCCTCCAGGTCACCAGTATAATGAGGACTACTTCCCGGAAGGGTAATGTTTGGCGCCATGGGGATTGGTTCAAAGGCACGGCGATTCAAAAGGAAGGGAGTTTGATTCAATACGGCATGCAACGCACACGCACAAAGACACGCATATGTAATACGGAGAAGCTCCTTGAGGCTATGTTTTATGGGTGCCTTGGGTGGGCATAACGGAGAATGGTTCTGTTCTTGTCTAGAGTCGGTTGGAGGGCAGCGGAACAGCGTTGGTCCAACCACTTGTTTGTTGTAAATAGTGTAACTTGACTGCTTTGGATTAATGATGTAATTATGTTCTCAACCCTGCTTTTGAAACTTCATTTAGCTGTTGATTCAAACCTTTGATAAAAGAGATGCGGCGGTAAGTTGACTTTGTACGGCGATCGGCCAATGCGTTCCACGATATCGAAGGGGCCAGCAAACTGCTGTGCCAGTTCTCTCCCGAACGGGGGGTTGATGGTGTACTCACGATGCAGACGTGAGTAGATCATCGCTGAACATACCTTTGTGATGTCTATCCTAGTAATGCTTCACGGACATCACGGTGATGGAGATAGCTTCATATGCCTTCAGTCTCTTGTGCAAATCCAGGGGCGTTGGTGCCGCTCTTGCTACGGCCATAGCGACGTTGGTTGGGGTGGATACCTCGGTTATTTTATTTGGGGACCATCTCGCGACGCTGGACTTATGCTGTTGAACTCGAATTGTATTGCCGGTAGGGATTATTCGTATTTGGCTGGTGTGTTAAGTGCTGCCACCGCGACGTACAAGCGGACCCTAACTCCTCAGTACTCACAAGGCTACACCTTTGTACCTTTCCCAAGACCAACCCAATTAAGAAGCCGCAAATAAAAGCTACACCTTATTGCGTCTTTTGTCTACTTGTAGAAATACTGCCAATTATCGTTGCTACATAACAGAAGTTTGCATGAGCTGCACTGAGGTTTTGGCTTTCTTCTGTTATCGTAGGATCATAGAGCTCGGTACCGAGGTGTAGCCTTGGGAGCACTCAGGAAGACTCACAACAGGCAACTCTGAGCCGAAAACCCCGTCTTACTAAACACAGAGACTGATATAGACAGCATCATCAATAAAACCTTCCAATAACTACCACCGTCAACAGGTCTGGTTGGTTAATCGGGTTACTAAACACCAGGTTTTAGGAAGGAACTTTACAGTAACTTAGACGTTCATCTTGGCGGTTGCCGCAAATGATAGGGCTAGGCTCCGCTATTTTGATTGGCCTAGAATAAGCGGGACCCACCCGTCCCGCAGCGGGGACACGCGCTAAGCGAAAACTTTGCTGTGAAGCATCGCGCACTCGATATAAATTGCAATGCCACGACGCCAAATCATCAAAAAATCATTGCTCAAGCCCACAAGCGATCTAAAGCTGGTTTCGTGGTCTAACGGTTATGACTGCGGATTCTGATTCCGCCAGCGAGGGTTCGACTCCCTCCGAGACCTTTCTTTTGCACTTTTGCCTTGATCGATCGTCCTGCCGCCCATTTGCATTCTAAGACGGTCGGGTTTTTTTTTCTCCTTCTTGGCGTTCGCCCCAAGTAATAGAGGACCAAATAGATAGTTGAAGTTATCCTACTAGAGTCTGATAGAAGTGTGCTGCTGGTTAAATGCAACTCTATGTGGTTGGCCCAGGATCAGCCCGAAACCACAGCGAGTTCATTCAAGCCCAGTTTTAAAAATTAATCTGTTGAACATAAGACAGATTCTACAAGAGTTGATTATTATGAGACATTGGTCTATTGGTCCACTTGGGCGCGAAATACTACATTCTCGGCTGATATCTAGGTCATGCATCATTCGGGTCGAGGAGCCATCTTGGTTCATACAACATGGAGAAGCTGCTGTCTTGTGTGTAAGTTGAGGTATCGATTTATATTGCGCACATACTTACAACAGTTCAAACAAATAAACTCGCTCACGTCTGTCAACTAGCAACTCGACACATTCCATGTTCTGCCTTGTCCCCCCATTATCTTGTCAGATCGCCAAAACACCCGCCGCAGCCAAGCCAACCACCAAAACTGCCCACGACGGCCGCAGCACAGAACCAAGCCCTATAAACTCACCACCAGTAAGAGCAAACTTCTCACTCTCCGTCCCAGACTTGAGGGTTGAGTTTGGCGCGTGCAGCTTGGCCTTAAAGTAAGCCTCCTTGTCGTCCACAAAGGGATGCTCGAGGTCTTTTTTCCAGCCCTCCACCAGCTTCTCCGGATCCCACTTGTACTTCTTGTCCGACACAGAGAGGTTCGTCGCAATCTCCCACCCCATTTTGTCGCCGCCGGTTGTTACTCCATAGAACCACAGGTCGACTTCGGATTCCTTAGTCGAGACCGAGGGCTTCCACTCGACCGTGATGGGCTCCGAGAGGTTGACTGCCTCGTTGCCGTCGGGGCTAGTGAACATAAAGTCTTGACATTGGACGACTGGCGCGAGCGCGATGAGGATTGTGAGAAGCGCGTTTGACAGCATGTTGACTGGTCGCAATGATGTTGTGTTAACAGAGCTGGTATGTGGTGGAGATGAGTAAGTGCCAGTTTTTGCACAGAGTCGCGATGACAACAGTAGAGCCAAACATTAGGCTATTGCCAAGAAAACATTAGGCTATTTCCAAGAAAGTCAGAGATGAGATGATTTGGGCAATTTTGAGCTTACATCAAGCGTTCCATGATTGAGAAAAGTTGGGACGTCACCAAGTCTTGGCGAAATGATCGACAACATGCTGGTTGGTAAGACCATGATCCCAGCAAGGCGGAATCTCCCAACCACGCCAAGGAAAACACGGCGGGTCAAGCGGCAGAGACTCATCTAAAATCATCTAGAACCTAAGGCAAGGCTTAGTCTTTAATGCTTAAAAGTTAGGCTAGCCTTGCAATAAGTATTTACTATTTATCATAAGACGCTTACTGAGTCAAATAGAAATATGATCCAGCAGGGAGTTATAAGCGCCGGCTGTGTTTTCTCTCACCTGCATGTCCCCCTGCAACTACGCCTGACCTTTATCTCGTATTGCTAGGACGTAAAATACTCGAGGTCAAAGTTCAACTATAGGCAGGTGTGGAGCCTTTGTTTGATCATTCTCAAACGCGCTGATGGCCCAGTCTTGACGAAAGCCGTATAATCCATCCTGGATCTTCTGGCCGGTGATGGTTGCAAAATCGCAGCACCAGATAGCCATGACAGCGCTTTCTTTATCACATCGAAATATTTCGGGTATCATCCATCTCGTGGTCAGATGGTAGCTGTGCGTGTGCGAAAAGACGACAAAGGGCCATCATGAAAGTCAAGTATTGTTGGAATGGTTAACAAACAAATAACTAGCAAGTAAAGAGCTCGAATGGATGGGCAAACTTGGCCGAGCAAAGAGCGGATTGATGAAGAGAACATCGTCTTAGAGATTGACATCAATGTATCTGCAATGAACAGAACCCAATAAAGCCCCTAGGCTACAGCTTCAGAAATAACACCCAAGGCTACAAGGCCATAGTGGTCCTCAGGGCGCTGATTGAACGGTTAGCAAGTCATAAACCATAGAATCTCAAGCAGGTACATACCTGAGCAGCGTAAAGGCCCGTGATGACCGCTCCTGGGCGGGCAATTACTCGCCTTCGCCCTTGAGGAAACGAGCCAAGTGAGTGGTTTCCAAAGGCACCAACCCTGCCATGGCTGGTGATGATCTATAAGCAACAGGCAAAGGTTAGCCGATACAGAGTTCGGAGGGACTGCCAAGACCGCGCCTCACCTTGAAGCCTAGCAGTCTATTTGACGGGGCTTGCTCTCCTAGCCGCTCAAGGTACTGGTCATTGTAGACATCGATTGCTTCAATAGTCTCGCCACCAGGACCGTCAATGTCAAAATCGGAGGTTGCCAGTGTCTTGTGGTCTTGACAACGGCCGAGTTGAATAGCTCTTATCTCGTTGGCATAACGGAAATCAATACGCCAGATCCCAGCATCACATAACACGGATATTCGGGTTAGATTCTGGAGATAAATCCCCCTTGGCCCGCCAAACGAGATCCAGAACAAGGGTCTGTATCCCCAGACATATACGTCAACGGGAAGGAATGAGTCTTCATGGAGGCAGAGAGATTCGTCTGGAATGTCGGGATACCAAATGGCAGCGCTCCTCAACGGCTCAGGGCCATGCGTCGGCTGAAGTGCATCAGAAGGTTCCTTGCATGTCGTCAAGCTGACTAGTTTGCACCCCTACAGACTCTAGTTAGACTATATCAAAGAGAAGAAGGAAGACAGGTGGCGTACATCAAAGATAGACTGAAACGTGATGATGCGTCCAGGAGTGTCGAGCCGTTTGGTCTTGGGTACATTGTCAGGATACCCAAGCCATCGAGTGATCTTACCTGTAGCTGTAACGCATCGCAAGGCCTGAACTCCCCATGATCCTATAGCTAGATGAAATCCCGTAATGTCGTCGGGAATGTCCACGGACTGTTGGTGCGTGGAGCAAGACTTGTAGCCAGCCCCAATGGTCTCACCAGTAGCGGTAACCACTGCGATCCCGCAGGCATACATTTCGCCACTGAGAGACACAAAGGACATCGACAACTGTGTGGGCCTCCTCGATATGGGAAACGACTTCCGAAAGCGCCAGATCCAGCCATCACTGACTAAAAAGTACTTGAGGGCGCACACTATCGTTGCGATCCTGTTTTGTGGAATCAATCGCGAGTAGTGGATGATGTCCCGATCTTGTGTCGTAGAGAAGAACTCCAGTTGTAGAATACTCGTAAGTTTCTAGACAAGTCCCGAAACCCGTTTCCTGTTTCTCAAAGCATGGCTCAAACAGCTGTCCTTCGTGCACGAGTACAGCCATCGCCAATCATCGTGCTTTCTGATGTACTTGGTCTCAAAGAGCCACGACCTCTCGACCGACGGATTGAACCTCGAAACCCAGAATGGCCTGCTGTGAAACATGGGCCAGAAGGCCCGGGAGGCTTGCCGTGCGTTCAAGAGATCGACCGTGGCCAAGGGTATCGCAATAATTTCGAGCAGTTCTTGGGGAAGTGCAGTGAAAAGATCACGTCCACTTATCGCTGCATTGGAATTTGACAAGCTAGCTGTCAAGTTTGGCTTAGGAGGTTCGTCTTGTGACTTTTGGGTGAGTATGCGGTATATTTCGGGAATGCGATAGGGGTTGGCGTGGATAACCGGGTCGGTATCGCTATACTCGATCTCTTCAAAGGCTTCCTCCTAAGGAAAGTGATGAAGGTCGTTGGTAAGAAGCAAGCCACCGTAGTCGTGGCCCCAGTTGATGCCAAGACCCTTTCGAAAGAATGGAAACGAACGGCATACGCTGTACACTCGGTCACGTTGAATTGCCGGGTCGGCAGCCTCCATCAGAGACCAGCAGGCTGCATGAAAAACATAGCCGTATCGACCAAGAATCGGGGGCTGTGACATTACGCCCAGTTCAATGTCGGCTCCATTGGCCTGAAGATCTGGAGCGATAAAGACATGGCTGAGCTCATCATAGACACCAATCCCGGTCACGGATATTTCTCCTCCATTCTGCTGGTAGACTGTATCAGGTTAGTTTACGTAGAGTAAAACGATCCCAAGCCAGGGGCTCAAAGTTCACAGCAAGAATAAGAGACAAAGCAATACTTACCAGCACGAAACTCTCCTGTCCAATGGTCTGTACCATAGTCACGAAAGATGTCGCAACCACACAGGGCACAGGGGGCCCCTCGTGAGGCCATCTCCGTTTCCCGAGAACTTGTTTAGTCGCACATCGGTAGGGTAGGTAATCGACGGCAGGCGTTGAAGGTTACAGCAATAAGGAAGGTGTAGACATCCAATCCATCCAGTCAACATAAGTTTAGGGTTGGCCTGAGGCAAACCCCTATCTTAGGTAGGCACCTACCATCGCCCCTGCAGGTTGAGGTAACTACATACACAGTCCTTCATATTTATATCCAGCAAACGATAGAGAATAAAAGACACAATGTGAAGCAGTTGTCATTATGGTCATATTAGGACCCAAAAGCTAAGAGACCTTACTCCTAATGCGCCGTGCAATATGATCCAGCAACGCCAACAAGCCGCAGCAACCAAACGCGACTCTGTATACTCCGTAAATGGAATGCATCATGTTCATCATGGCTTGTGTCAACAAGAATCAGACAAACGCCTCGCTCTTCAATGCCATTACATGGCCCCTCTCACTTCTTCGCGTGATCCACGTCCTCACCAAGCTCCCAGGGCCTTCGACCATCAACATATGTCGATATCCTCTGGTCACCCCATCGAGCTCCCACAGTGACCCAGACATGTTTCTGGGGAGTCTGAGCGCCAATAGCCTCACGATAACCCTCCCATCTAAGTCGGGACTCTCTGCTCATCTGGCTATTGCCCAGGCCACCATTCGTAACCCATTCCTTCACCACGTCCTTGACAAAGACGATCTTGCGGCGGAAATCGTTGGCGGCGGGAATGCCCTGCAGGTCAGGAGCAATCTCAGGCCGCCTTCGCGTGCTGGTTGTCGTTCGTCCAGGGCGAGGAGCTGCCGCCTTGGCCTGGAAGTTCAACAAAGTCTGAAGCGGGTACGACAGCATGGCTCTGTCGTCAAGTGCAGCTGCGCCGATAGTGCCAGTCGAAGCGAGTCTCTCGGCAGCGTCCTGGGGAAGATGCCAAAAGTGACACCAGGTGCCTGTTGCATCAATCACGATCTTGGTATGGTCCGGAAAGTTAAACTACACCCGTTAGTATGTCGCGGGACCTGCGAGGGAGGTGAGTACTTACTTGAATATGACCGTCGCAAAAGACCCAGCAGCCAACGTCTCCGAATCGCTGGTAGAACGTCACCAGCTCGGCCATTGTGCCTTTCTGTCCTGGGGAAATGGCGCCCGCCGGGTCGGTCTCTTCAACCGGCACAGCATCGTCCCGCCCATAGGCAATCATGTAGTTGGCAAACTTCTTCCAGAGAATAATCCTCTCGCGCTTCCGGTGCTGGAAGATGTCCTTACCAGGCTGCATCTTGCCAGCCGTTCCATCCTCGTTCACAGCTACCCGGAATTGCTCAGGAGTAACAATCACCTGGGAGAGGCCAGTCTCGCCATTGTTCTCAAAGAACTTGATAGGTTCTGTCATGGGGAGAGGCTGGCTCCTGTCGTCGTAGGTCTCATCGTCTCTGCGCAGGATGTGTCTCTCGGCACCACGGATAAACACTCCGGCTGGAGGGAGCAGCGCCGTCTTGCCATTCTCCGTCGTTGGAATATCACGAAGAATGCATCCAACGCTACCGTCGTTCAAGATGTATCCGAGGCCGAATTTGTTGGTGTAGTCAACCCACTTAACAACCACGTGGGGATGCGGCGGTGTTACGGTCTTTGAAGAGATGATGGCCATCGTCCTCGAGTTCAGGGCTCGTTCCAACTCCGTCTGGAGGCGGCGCAGCCGATCCAAGATCAGGTCGGGCCTGGTGCCCGAAATCCCCTCTTGTCGCTCAGATGAACTGAAAAGGGTAGCTGGTCGCATAGATTCCGACAGGTCCTTCCTTGGCGGCGCCGCTGAGGCCACTGGGGCCGCAGGAGCAGATGCTTGACGCTCAAGTGCTGGTCTCTCAGCCGGTTGACGCTCCAACGTTTGCTGATGAGATGTTTTCACCAACGGCAGAGTAGTCCTGCTAGAACTTCGCACGCTCTTGGTAGTCGGCTCGGCAATTTCTCTCACCGTTTCTCGAGGCAACTCCTTCCTTGTCCTAGCTCGCACACTGTGGGAGGCCGATAGTGCAGGCTCTGGGGCTGGGGCGGACCGAGATTTCGCAGGTACCATGGCACTAGCTGGCCTATGCTGCAATCGTTGTTGCGCGGCGAAGCTCTGGGGTGGTTGGCGAAGTAGTCCTGTGGGGGCTCTTTGACTGGCCGACAGCGGATCCTCGGACGAGATGCTAGCTTGTGAGGTTACGGATGCTGTGTGTCGAATCTTGAGCTGTTGCTGTTCCTTCAGCCACTCCTCGAATGGTCTATACACGATCCCTTCCTCGAGCGGGATCATCGGGGTCAGGCCAGCCTTTTCCTCAGCAGCCATCTCCTTCCAGGTCTGAGTATGAATAACCTGAACTGTGCTCCAAGGACCTAGACCACATTCCCGGCACATGTCCTTGAAGTTCCTGTGTGACTGTGCTTGCAGGGAGCTGCTCATCCGGGTGGTGTAGAATTCTTGTCGGTCGGGAGGAATCTCACGTAGCCGCGAGCTCATCTCTGCCTCGCAGGGCATATAACCAGAAGTGAAGAAAGGGTGCTGGATGATGACATCCGGCTCCGGTCGGCGATCCGCATCCTGGAGCATCATGGCAACCAGATCCTTAGCTTCCTGGCTGATGTATCTGTGCGAACCCTCCACAGTCGGCCATTCATAGTCTCTCTCTCGAGCTCGGCGATAAATTTCGTCGGTAGTGGAAGATTGGAAGGGAGGCTTCGAGGTGAACATGGCAAACCTGACTTTTGTTAGCTCCTTGCTTGAGTAGAAACCGAGGATTGTCTTACATGATGATTCCCAGACTCCAGATATCGACCATATGATCATGGCCCTTCTTGCCTTTCTCGAGAATTTCGGGGGCGATATAGTTTGGTGTTCCACAGAGAGTTGTCCGACGAATAGTGTGCATGTCCCTACCAGTCACCAATAGCGCAGCCAGACCGAAGTCGCCGATTTTCGCGTTCATCTGAGAATCGAGAAAAATATTGCCCATCTTCAAGTCACGATGGATAACGCCTTTGTTATGCATGTACTTGATCGCACCAGCAATCTGAACAGAGTAGAAGCGAACCTCGGGTTCGGTGATGCCTCTACGGCGCTTCACCATGTCCATAAGGGAACCATTAGGGCACAATTCGAGTACCAGGTAGGTGCACTGGTCATACGAAAAGGCTCGCAAGAACTGGACAATGTTTTTTTGCTTCATCTTCGAATGGATCTGAAGTTCGGTTTGGAACTGGGCTTGTCAGAATCCGGCGCTACACAGCAATTCGAAATCACATACCTTTTGCTCCATCTTGGGAGGCATATGGCTCTTGACAATCTTGAGAGCAAACCTTTGCTTGGAGGGAAGCAGCTGTCCGCTGTAGCAGACAGCAAAGCCGCCCTTGCCCAGTAGCTTTCCGAGCTGGTAGGTCGCTCCATCAGGCCGGTCATAGCTCGAGGGCTCAGGGACTTCTGCTGGGGGTGGCGGAGGATGGTCCTTTTCTTTCGCTGCCCGGAGTTGAGCTGCGGTTTTGGTCTTGATGTCGGTCGGTTTGGGTACTCGTTGGGCGTTGGCATCCCTAGGGGACAAGGCCTCCAAGTCGATGCCACCTCTGGGGGCTAGCCTGTGAGCCATGGCGAATGAGCAGCTCGGTCGACACTATTTCGAGAGGTGAATGGCGGTGGAGACAGCGAGGAAGGGCAGGTCACGAGGTCAGTAACCGCCTTGGAGAGTCGCAAAAGTCGACCTGCGAAGGGGTGTTAGTAACAGAATGATATCAAGCGCTTCAAGCAAAAGCGACAGGCTATTCTTCAGATCACAGTTTGAGGCGGTGAAGAAAGACCAGGAAATAATGAAAATAAGACTGGACTGGACGTACGAGACTCGCGACAACAACATGCAAGACGGATGAATGAAAGTCGCCTGTTCGCAGGAAGGACGCGAGGGCATTAAACAATATTGGAGGTGTGATGGATATCGCCGGACCTGTGTTAGTAATTGCGAGAAGAGAGTCACCGTGTGAGGTAGGCGAAGAAGAGAGGGAGGTTGTTGGAGAAGTTCCCAGGTAGGTAGTTAAGAGTCGCCGCGACTGGTTGCAACCGCGAGGTTTGTGTACTTTCCATGTGGGTCGTTGCCGCTGGCAACCGCTAACTAGGTAGCTTCGGTGCGACGAAGATAAGCCAATCAGAGAACACCATCAGACACTAGTGTCACCACTAACCATCTACGGAGCTTGGACCTTCAAGCTCACTTGCTTAGCATGAACCTAAGGTATTGACGGGATCTATAGATTTAATCGCCGGCTGTTCAACTCTCGCGAGAGGGCCCGTAGCAGCTATCTCACATTGTAAGTGATGGCTGTCTAGTTCTAAGTGAGGGGTGTGATAGTGTACAAGGTCAAGGCCGGGCCATAGGTGGCCAGCGTGGATACCTACACGAGGCATGTCCGTATATCCAACCATGGGTGTTCCCAACTCTTTCAAGGTTTAGAGTCTGGTGTTGCTCCATTACTCAGCCAACATACATCCGTGACTCGCAGTAGTATTAGCCCATGCCAGGGTCATGTCGGTGAGATATATAAAAAATCCAAAGTCTGGCTCATGATGCTTGCAAGGTCGGGAGTAGCGGCTGCTTCGTCTTGGGATCCTTTAATGCGCGCAATGCCTCTTCCAAGCTCTCGAATCGTTGTCGCTGTTTCTCTTCAGCCTCTTCGAGCTCCTCCTCCCTCTTCTTGAGCTCTTGCAGCTTCTGGTCAAGCTCCTCTATCCGCACCTTATTCGCGTCGGGCTTCTGTGTTGACTTCCAGTACTCGTAGACGATAAGGCCGCCGGCCACCGACAGAATGAAGGCGTCTCCAATGACATCGGCAAAGAGGTCGACGGCTTTGTTCTCGGGGAGTGATCGGAATTTACGCCGCCAGATATTCTGGAAGGGTATATTCCTCTTGGACGCCTCGGCTTCTTGTTTCTCCTTGAGCTCGTCATCCCGCTTCTGTTGCTCTGCCGTCTTGACCGTCGGCGCCTCTGCCTTTTCCTTTGCCCTCCGTTCTGCTTCTGGGTTTCGCAATAGAGTAACCGACATCTTCATGTTCAATTGGTGTATGTGTTGGCCATATCGGGCAGCGAAGGCACGGAACCGGGGATGCTCGTGAGCCTGAGCTTTTATTTGATTCTGCTTCCGAGTCAGTGCTGGTTCATGATCAAGGCAAGACCGAGAGGAATCGTACCGCGCCATACTTGGAAACATGCCTTACGAGCAGAGACGCAAGCTTGAAGAGGGGGAGGGGAACCATGGCGGCGGGTGGTCTCGGTTGTCTTGGCTCCAAGGCCGTCAACTGCTTGCGCGCCGAAGTGGTGTCTGGTATTTGGTGGGGGTCTGCGCTGGAAGTTGGTGGTGGTCAATTGGGGCGAGCAAGGCGTGGAGGATCGCACAAGTTGAGGAGGTGAGGTCAATGAAAGGAACGTTTCGAGTTCATTAAGATTTTTGAAGTATGTGACTGGAGACGAACGTCGCAACGACGCTTCACTGAAGCCAGCTCAAGTGCCGTTTCTTCCGGAACCGCGATGTTCCGCGCTGACGTGAAGCTGCCCTGTCCGGGCCCGCTCGAAGAGACGGGAAGCAGGGACTCCACAGGGTACCAAAAGAGGCGGGAATAGCTCACACATATTTGTTCCACCTTGGCTACTGAGGTTAAGCAGTAGATACTTATCTAAGGTTACCTAAAGCTTAGTTTATAATACTTATGAAGTTAGGTTAACCTTATAATAAATACTTACTCTTTCTTATAAGACTATAAGTGCTGTCTATGTTTTCCTTTACCCGCTTGGCTGCCAGCGATTCCCGTCTTTTTTAATACCCACTGGGGACGTAATTATGTACTGCCGATCTTCCAGATCTCCGATTGGTCCAGTATCGTTGAAGATGGAATTGAACATCTTGAATGAACCTTTGAGTTGTGAGTTATTCACCCCAAAATCTGCCTCACCTACACTAGACTCCCTTTATGCTTGTGATGTGCTAGTATTTCTCATAGGCTCCTTTTTTATCCTTTGGGGCGGCGACGGGCTACCTAGCTTGAAGAGCATCTTGGATTATGCTGGCTGTTTCATGCTTATCTATGAGGTGAATAAAGACTCCCACTATGGCCACAAAGATAATTCACTTGCTCGTATTCATCTTTCTGGGCAGCCTAAACCTGTGAAACTGTATTCATACACGATTGTAGGTGTACGTAGTAAAGTTCAAGAGGACCTTGGTACTGAAGTGCAATTCCCGGTTCCAATGTGTTTCGCCAATCGCCGTTCATTCACACTACGATTATTCGACGCTTCGCCAATCGTAAGAGCAAGAAGAGCTTTTTGTTACCCTGCGCGATTCTATAGAGGCTTTCAGGACGCTGTGGTTGTCATTTCATCAACTGCCCCTAACCCGGAGAAGTAGTGAGTTGAGTCGTCACTCCTTCCTCAACGCTGCTTTTCCAGTTAGAGTAGTCGTCGTCGGGCTGGTCACTTCACATCTCAGAACCCATCTTTGCATCTCATTTCATCAACCACTCTTATTACACCGCCCCATATTGACCTCGGTGAAATATGTTCTCGTCGTCTCTGCGAAAGCACCAAGATTGGGCTGCTGCTGTACCAGTACTTCTCGGGACCGGCTCACCTCCCTGGAAAGGTTGGTCCATGATGTGGCAGCAGCGTGCCATGCAAGACAGTGACTGACGCTAGCTTCATCAATGAGCAGAGACGATGCTGGATGCTTGTGATATCACATTTCCTGTCACCGGCCTAAATTACCCGCCCGCCGTTTTCATGGTGATTCTCCTTTCACCAACCGAGTTGCAAACACCAAAAGGAAGGGCACGTCTGGAGAGGCTGTCGTTGATGAATGGAGGAAAGCATGTCGCGGTACTTCTTCTTTTAAACGAGAAAAACTCGATGGAAGTCTTTTGTCGGGTTCAAACAGAGTGAGTGGATTCGCTACCTTGATCATTTGATCACAACACTGACATTACCCAAAGAATGCTTTCTTCCGGCTGTACGGTACCTATCATCCCGGTATCCTCAGTTCGGGAATTACGCAGCGACATTGATGCGCTCAGGCGAGACTGTTCTGTCAGGGGCACCCGCACCGTTGGTAATCACAAGGAAGCCCCTGAAGACTTGGTGCGCTGGTGTGTGGAAGGAAATGCGTTATCAAGGGATCAAACAAACATTTTGACCGGAATCACACCGGGATTCAAACATCTCGCCAACCATGCCACTCAAACCGACGGCCAAGCTAAACTCAGAGAGTACCTAGGCGATACTGATGGTGAACGCATCATCTCTTTTCTGGTCAATGGCCCCTCTCACGTCAATAGTTAATTCGATGGAGCATGCGAGTGTGATTTGGAGCTGCATCGAAGTGATGCAGGGTAGCCACTTAGTCACTGCACCATGATCGACCGATTACATGAACCAAGACTACGACATTGGACGATCATGGCCCACGAAGGATTGCTTGCAAGGTATACCGTATTGGCGGTAACGGATTGAATAGGCTATCGACTGATCTAGAATAGTTATCGCGTTCACGACAACAACGTCGCTTAGAGTCGATCACCTGCCCAAGGGCCCGGGTCGCCAACATCGGAACGAAGCGGTGATGGTGGGGCAGCAACCAACACGACCGGAGCAAAGTCAAGACATCTGCAAGTTAATTGACTGCATGGCCAACCACCCACGACAAGAAATGGGGAAGAAACCCGCCAGAGACGCTCAGATCATCCTTTGAGCAAGGATAGGGCCGCGATGCAATCCGCCGGGCAACGCGGGACGGGAGCGACGATGTTGAAGTGGCTGAATGTGTCACGGGAGGCTGAGCCAATGAGAAGGGACGTGCAGCCGCTGAGGAAAACGCGGCGGCCATGCGACCGAATACAGACTTGGTGGTAGGCCTCAAGGTCTGGTACCAGTAATCCAAGCACGCACTATCGAACGAGTCGAGGCCTTTCCTTGGGCGGTGGGGGCAAATCACACTGTTAGCGGTGCTGGGCAACACGGTGATGATGGGATATCGAATCTGACATGGATTGAAATGGTCTGAGTAATGTGACGAACAAAGGCTTGGACGGCCAATGTCCTAGTTGAAGAACGGAGAGGTCATGCGATGCCCTACAATGCTTCGTTGGCCGGCCCCAAGCGGTAGAGGAAGCGGACAGCAAGCGCGACTCGAGACGACGGGTGAGGCTGTATAGGCGCTTAATGTTGGCGTAGTGTCTCATAACCATGTTGGTCGGGTACTGCTACCAACAACAACATACATGCTTATTCCAACAACCAACACTGGATTTCCAGCCGTCACTGTCATGATATGGACAGTGAAACCCGGCCGGCGGACTTGAGGATGCTCGTCAAGGCATTGAGTGACGGGCAAAGTTATAAAAAGATACTGCACGCAGCGTCTAGACAAGGGTGGTTGTGTGGATGGGTGGGCTGGAAGCGGGAGAGGAGAACAGGGGCCAGGGGTCTTTCTGCCCCCTTCAACACCGCAACGTCGGGTGTCCCAGCCTCTGCTTCAAGATGGGGCACACGAGACTGTGGTTGCGAGTGAGCGTCTCAGATACTGGAGAGAAAAGATGAGAGAAGGTGTTGCGAGTCATTGTCTGCTCTACTCTGGAAGCTAACTGGAACTCTTATAGCAGGACCATCGATACGACAGTCGAGAGCAACGCTCACTTCTCTACCCGACGCTCTCTCTCTTCAGACTTCAGGCCTTGGTCGCTAGGTTTAGCTTCATGCGCTAATCCTCACCCCTGTCCCTCTACCCGCTGTGCACATGGCCGCTCAGCATGCCCATTGGCCCATGCTCTGCCATCTAACCGCCGAGGTCATCACCAATCACCAGCCCCCGCACCACAACCACAGATGCTTCTCCCAGGGTCCCTCGATGAGAGTCTCCAATCACATGGCTCCAATGCTGTTTATACCCGCCGCGAGGACCGCTTTTAGTATGGTCTCTGAGATCGTGGACGTTTGTGCTTGTGTGACAAGCTGCCTGCATCGCATCGCATCCCTGTCTAACCTCGTCCTCCCCGCCCTTCGCACCGCCGGTCTCGATATCGAATTACTGTATTCCGCCCCCGAAACTATCAATGCCCAGGGCGCTTCCAGTTGCCCATGAGCTGAGAATGCGGCAAGAGGCCTTGGAGATGGCGTGGCGCATGGCTCGATGGCCCTCGGTCCCGAGTCCAACGACCCATGTCCATCTCTAGATGCCCGCATTGCATTGGCTTGGCCTCTAAATGGGCTCAAGCGAGCATGCGTGCATTTCGCTCTTTGCCTTGCCTTTCTGTATTCCTTGGCTCTCTCTTAAATGTCTCCTCGCGCCCGTAGCCTCCCTTGCCTCCCCTCCCCCCGGTTCCGCATTAATATCCCCAACAACCTGTGTATTCCATAACGTCTCAAACACCCCTTCTCCAGTACATCATCATACCTCCTGTGTGTGTCATCGTCCATTGCTCGTACACTCTTGCGACAACGATAACACCGGACAACCAAGAACCCGTCTTTTGCTGAGACAACCCAAGCTTGAACCTCGAACAGCGCCTTCTGTCGCACCACTGCTCGGCGCCAGCCTACACCGTCGCTAGAGAAAGAATATACTATACTACTCGTCGCCAATGTCGTCCGTATGCCCGCAGCGATCATAGACCGAATTGTTAGAACGTGGATCTCCGACCTACTCCAGCGACAACGCCGGCTTCATCATCGCCCGAAATCGTCTGACACCGACGCCGCAAACCTCAAGCAACCGCTTCCCTCAAACTCTGGGCACGGCCTCTACCCTTCGGGGAGGTTGCTGTCTTTGTCTCACTATCACCAGGGCTCTATTTTGGATAATACCAGCCCTTCGTGCTCCTTCGTCTCGTTCCGGCCTCGGAAATCTCTCTGTCTGCTGGTCTGACAGGATCTTGTTACCTCAACCTCATCGCCCTACCTTATCATATTCGCTTTCGTTTACGACTCCCACCGCTGGCCGGTCTGTACAAAAATACCCACCACGATCTTCGACAACTGTGTCATCGGATAGACAGTGAATTAGTAAGAAAAAGGAGCATCTGGTATTGCCACCGCAAGGAAAGCAATACAGAATCAAAAGAAGGGGAAAGAAAGAGAAAAGAGTTTTGGTCGGGAATTCTCTACAGCCGATTCATCATGGGAAGACTCATCAAGAATCACTGGGCGCGTCTCATCATCATGAGCGCTGCAGCTTGTAAGCTCACACTTTCTCAGCCATCATCATCGCGAACCTCACTGACATTGCTTCCACAGACCAAGTCGCAGCCGCCATCGAGTGCTTCATCTGGCCCAAGATCTTCTGGGACTTTCTCACACATACCCTC
Organism: Fusarium cicatricum; assembly: GCA_021730345.1. Lineage (NCBI taxonomy): Eukaryota > Fungi > Ascomycota > Sordariomycetes > Hypocreales > Nectriaceae > Fusarium > Fusarium cicatricum. The sequence continues at coordinate 1,306 of JAJODA010000959.1, read as the reverse complement.
GACGGCGCCGTGAGACCTATACCAATCCTACAGGTAGTGAATCTCCTCATGGGCCTTCTCATGATTGGCCTCGAATGGCCCCTCGGCTTCTTGGCCGGCTCGCCTCTACACCGCTCACTAGAGTTCCGCCTCGCCATCATCCCTCTCACGGCACTCAGCGCCGCTCTCATATATCAGGGCACAAACGCCGCCATATACTATCTCATCGGCATGGTGGTGTATTTCTGGGGTTACAGCGAGGGCGAGGTAAGTCTTTCTCTTGAGTCTCTCACAGCGATCAAACTTGCTAACGTTCTGGTTCCAGATCATATGCTCAAAACCCTGGACACTCCCCCAACGTGGACGCAGTGGCGGCTCAACTCGAGCATGACGATATCTCTTATATGAGAAGAGAGGAGGCTGTACAGACATGAAAATCAAGAAACGGAAGCAAATGAGACTGGACGCATGCACTCTCTAGGACATGACCCTTCCCCATCATATCACGAATATACCCAACTTTACCATCCAACAGCCACGGCGTTTGGCGATCCATCAGCGTTTTTTTATATATACCTGTCACGACCACACACGAATACCAGTCTAGTGTTTTTGTTTTCCGACCAATCTTCTCCATCAAGGAGGGATTAGGTCTTGTCATTTATTAGCATTGCATGATAAGCGTTGGAGGAGTTGGTTTAGATGTGCCGTTAGAGGAGGGGATGCCCGCGCTGAGAGGCGAGGATTGAAGCCCGCCTGGTCTCAGATCCAATGGAAGGAACTACTCCAGATCTCGATTCAAACCCCTGAACCAGACAGAGCCTGATACATAGTAACTAATACAACCAAAAAGAAGGGTTTCAACTTGTTTGTGTAACTTTGAATCGTGAAGCTCCAATCTCCTGTTTCAAGCGCAGCAACTCCGTCTCATCCCCCAAACTAATCAAGCACGCTTAGCAACCAGAGGCCCCTGAGCCAGGAGACTCGAGAGTCGATATTCCCATACACAAACTCATGAATTAGTTCCGAGACTTGAGGCTCATGCTCCGAAACGCCTTTTGTCGGATCCAAGTCGGAGGCCCCACACGGCCGGCTCAACTCTCGACGGCGCGCATGTGAGACGGGCCGGGCAATGGAAGAGCAGGTTGCACAAGGAAAAAGGGATCGAGGAGCAAAGAATATTATGCAGGTCGTCAGGGACGAGGCAAATCAATCTGGGTCAGGGCGAACCTTGGGCCTTGACGTGAAACGCTTTATAAACCTCGAACCGCGATGGAACTACCACATACGACCATAGCCTCCAGACAACTCGGGATCCCGTCCGCTC
>JAJODA010000957.1:0-13420 GCA_021730345.1 Fusarium cicatricum | reverse complement strand
CTCCTTCTCCTCCCCGTCACCATCGACATTCCTGTGGAGGAAGACTGGGTTCTCAGCCTCGACGATTATCCCCCGGCGTTGGATTGCTATATTCTCGCGGTTTTCCCTGTTGTTGCAGCTGCCATCGCAGTTTTTCCTGTCGAGGTAAGTCGGTCCGTGATGCTCCTCTACTGATTTTGATTGCGATCCCTACTGTCTGTCTTGCTTTGGTTTACTCTCCAAATTTCAAACTCGTTGCTGTTCTGTTACTGCTGTCTATCTTTGATTTGATTTGATTTGCTGCTTTCAATCATGGAGCGAAGGGCTGCTGTGGTTGAAATATCCAGCTCTTCCTCGTCACGGTTGCCTGCAGCTGCGTCCGCTTCATCCTCCACCTGACAACTTGACCTTTCACTCTTCCTCCGCCTGCAATCTTCCCTTTTACGTGCCCACGACTTCAGCCTCGTCCGCCTCGCCCTACGTACTTCCTCGGTGTATCGCTGCAGTCGCTTCTCCTAGCGGAAGAAATCTCGTGCGCTCACCGAAATCGCTTTCCGTTTCGCCGTCCGTCGCTGCTCTCTCCCGCGCCCGTGTTTCGTGACTGCTGCCTCAACCATCTCCGAGTGCGTGTGACCACGAAGATGATTGCGATTCTAATGCTACAACTACGGGCGGCGAAGTGAAAAGCGAGGCAGTGCCACGGCCATCAGCGATCGACTCACATTTATACACCAACATTCACCTTTCGTCTTATTCACCCAGTGTCTTCTATTCGTCCCCCCACCTGCAGACTTGATGCCGAGATTTGCGCAAAAGTCCTCGTTCTTCTGTGTTACGCCCGCTTGCATTTCATACACTTTTTGCATTTTGTCAGCTACCGCAAGGCGAGACATCCCACTGACATTGTCACACAGTCGGACCGCTGTAACCGTTCGATCTTCCTCCGACCCCGATATCCCAGGCGAAGCCTCCCTACGGCGTCACTTCTCTCGTTTCGAGTTTCTCTCCTCCACCTCTCACGAGTTAAACTCGCTCCTATGCGCAGTGGACAATAATTATGGATTCAGAAGACGGAGAACTATTCATCAAGGTATGGTGGTCATAATATGCACCTTTCTACTTGTAGTGTGGACAGTCTGAACTGACTGATATAGCAACTTGCCGGCTTCGTCCGGACGCATGAAAAGGCCCTTGCCAATGCGCTTCAGTTGCAGCGCCGCCAAGTTCGGCATAAACCCTCTCAGAGCACCGGCTCAGCTACCCTCTCTCAACCATCGACCTCGCTTCCCGAACGACCCTCTACCTCCGCGTCCACGTCGAGCTCTCTCGCAGCCGCCTTGTCGTTAGGCGCCCTCAACTTCACCTCCCACAACGTCAAGTCCGCGAAACTGGCCTTGACCCCGCATCACCTATTTTATCTTCTCTCCCGCTTCGAGGAGCTCAGTATCAATGTCGGCCCCATGAAGGTCCGCTTGGAGAACCTTCACGACAGTTCATCTTCTGCCAACTATGTCTCGTTCCTCAGCAACACCCAGCGATCAAGGAGCAAGGGCTCCGATATCGACTCTATACATTCTGTGTCGAGCATGCGAAGTGTTATGTCGGGCATGTCTGCCCTGTGGGCCAGCTTTGGTATCGGTGCTAGCATTTCCGCCGCTCGAACCGAGCGCCAGAAGGCTGCGCTCGAGGCTGACATGAAATATCTATACTCGGCTTTCACAAAGATTCCATGCTTGAAACTAGCACCGGACTGGCGCGCCCGCCTAATTCGTGGCTACGAGGAATTTCCCTTTGATTCGGCCGTTCCCCTATACGTCTTCAAGAACCTCCAGGCCCTTGAGGTCAACAGTATCGATTTTCGACAGTTCTTTGGTTGGGATCGTCTAGCTGATCAGTTGCGGTCGCTTACACTCAAGCGGGCTGGCATCGACGATCCCGCAGACATCTTGATTGATATTGTACTGGATGACATGGATAAGCGTCGGAGACGTGTTTCCAAGTCTCAGTCCTCGCCGACCTCCGCCTGGACGGGTAGCGGCAGCCCTCGACGGAATGGGCTCATGGGCCACCCGGAGCTTCATCGAGCCGCCTCTGCCCCGAGCTCACCTGGCCATCATATCGACATGGTGGTTGGCTCGATGACCCCGAGTGAGCATGCTGTCGAGGAGAACAGCAGGAGGCAGTCCCTGAGCAGAGATGACCCCGATGAGTCCAAGTCACAGCACAAAGACGCTCGTCCCCGGAGTAGTTCACCCTCGCGACCTACCAGTTCTCGTACCCAATCCCATCCTGTTCGGGGTAACCATCACCGCATGAGGCGATCTGGATCTGGGAGTTCTCACTCCAGCCTCTCGGAGTCTTGGGGCGGCCACCATGCTCGAGGTAGCTCTGGCAACTTGATCGCCATGGGTATTCTACCCGCCTCTAAGTGGCGTTTCCTGAGACACTTGAGTTTGGCGGACAACTCTATGACCTCAATTCCTCACAACAGCCTCGCACCCCTCTCCAACACACTCTACTCTCTTGACCTCTCATCCAACCTTTTTAGCCAGGTCCCAGACAGCCTTGCTACTCTCACTGCCCTGCGAGCCCTGAACCTGTCTCACTGCATGATTGACTCGCTCCATTCGCTGACTCGCAACCCCCTCCCTGCTATCACAGCCTTGAACCTGAGAGCCAACAGACTTCAGGGCCTCGCTGGCGTCGAGAAACTGTTTCCTCTTGAGCGTCTCGATCTGCGAGACAATCGTTTAGTCGATCCCATGGAGCTGGCAAGACTGACGGGCATCCCTGAGATGCACGAGATCTGGGTTGAGGGTAACCCTTTCACCCGCACTCATAAGGACTACCGTGTCACCATCTTCAACCTCTTCCGCAAGACCCCTGGCTATACCGAGGACGTGATTATCGATGGCAGTGGGCCCACTTACGCCGAAAAGCGTCAGCTGATAGACCGTCCTCCTATCCCTGAGTCCGTCCCCGTGGTCAAGCCACAGGCTCCCCAGGTGCCCACCGTTGATGTGAGCAAGCCTCCCATCATTTACAACACACCAAAGGGACCTATGGTCGTCCGAAAAGAACGACCTACTCCAAAGGCAGTCATGAGCGAGATCAACACAAGCTCGACACGCCGGCGGAAGACGCCCAAGAGGCGCATTGTTGACTTGGCCACCTCTGACACTCTTCCTTCTCCCATGGCTGTTGATGTCCATGTGGCAAAGGCAGCTGTGAGGCAGAACAAGGTCCCAATAACGAATGAAGGGAACTACCTAATCTCTGATCAGCCTGAAGCTCAGCTCTTGCCCCCTGCGGTATTTTCTACCAACTCGCCCTTTGTGGGCGCACCGGAAGTCCCACGCATCGACACCAGTGTGGTGCCCAATATCCCACCCGTTTACCCCACAAACGAAGTCCGCGCAGACTGGAAAGAACCTCAGGATTGGGATGCTAGCGGCGAGATCTATCGCCAGAAGATTGAGGCCCTGCGCAATAAGGTTGGAAATGGTTACCTCTCAGTCTTAACCGAGGAGAGTTGGAACTCCAAACGGCCAGCAGACTATTCTGCGTCTGGCATCCCACCTACCGCGACCATGCGTGCAGCCCACAACCCACTCCACGTTTCCCAGGCTCAAGCCATTCACAGCGGTCGGACTTTGGACTAGGTTCTAAGCATGATGCAGAGCTGCATTTGGAGGATGACGATACCCAATTGATACCCATATATACCCTCTCTGCTGCTGGATCTGGTGGATTCACGGCATGATTCGATTCTTCTCTGTCTAGCTTGATTCTGGAGACTCAAGTTGACTACCCCTTTGTTTCCCACTTTTTTTTGGCATCTTTGAATGATATCATGGAGCATAGCGAGGCGGCGTTTTGGACAGGACGACCTGTATTTGTTTGAGCATTCGGAGCTATCATCACTACTCATTGAAGCTTCTCTTCGCTATCGGAGCATTCCTGGCCTTGTTGTTACCCATGCCTGGGGTACCCCTCTAAGGGCAGGACTTACTTCTTGGGGAATGCTTATGGGGTCCTGGTCAATGTTGGACCAAGAACTTTTTTGTTTATATCTATCGGAGTTTTGGGCATTGGTGTCGACGGGGCAAGCAGGAAACTTGCTGATTTGCATTATTGGTTTTATGTTTGTGTTATGGTTTGGAGACAAAAGACTTCAATCGTTGTTTGATAGATATACATGCATTTCGTGGAGTAGCATAGTCAAGACTTGGAAGACTGATGTAATACATGGAAGTCATGGATTTGTTCAATCTTTTGATGTCTCTTGTCCATGCAAGTGATTGTTACCGTAAGTCTAGATACGCCTCCACGTTGAGAGCAACCAACACAATGCGACTTCACGATGGAGTTAAAGCATGTAAACCGTCTCGAGAAATGATCAAGGGTCACCTGTCGTGGCTTGGCTCTTGGCCCCTGAAAGAGGTGACCCTTCTCGGGAACTACTTGTTCGGGTGATCGCTGGCTGACGTGACCAGGTCAGCCACAAGCATTGGCTCGCATGACCGCCCCTAGTTTAGCTTGGTGCCTGTATTGAGCAGTTGACTTGTGTGGGCTCCGGCTGCTAGGCCGGAAGACGAAGAGGCATGGAAAGGCGAAAGTCTAAACGAGCTGGCTTGGGGACTTGGACTGGTGGCTTATGGAGGTGGAGGGTGCGGTAAGGGGAAATGTCCGATGATGGTGATGATGATGGTGGTGGTGGTGGATGTGCTGCGGGAGTCGTATTGGATACCTGAGAGTTTTTACCCCCTCTTGGAAGTCAAGGGTTTCAGGTGAGGGCGATGGCTGTGTTGAAACCCTGGGGAATGAAACTCTTCGTTCCAGCCATGGTCAGCCATGGTCAGTCTTGGAGGGTGCAGGGTGAGATGAGGATGAGATGGCTGAGGTTAACATGCGACTAAGTAATACACTACAACTATTATTTAATACCTTGCAAACAATTAACAATAACGCATGAGGTTGCTGTCATGTGTCCCACTAGCTTTGTTATTTATGCTGGATATTGATTACATTCCAAGTCTGGTGTATTTCTATACCAACCTCTTGAGACATAGAACGACTCAAGCGATCGCCTGTTCACTCTTGTCAGCTGATTGCGTGTCATGATAGCGACGTTCCACCTCTCAAGGCAGAATTCTTACGTCCACTCCAAATTAATTGACCGTGTTCTCTGGGGTATCTACTGTCAGTCAATCATGGCACAAATCAACAGCCGACACGAAAGCATAAGGAGCAGTGCTAAACGAGTTCGAACCGCAGAGATCCAAGCTCCTTATTGGTAAGTAGTAGTGATTTACAAGGTCGCACTCGTGTCTTATTGGCATTTCTTCGGGTGTCCACCTGTCAACTCTTCCATGCAAGCCATGATGGACCACGAGCCGGTCAAGGTGGCCGAGTGGATCGGATCGGGCGGCCCCACAGTCCGGGCCAGCGCCGACAAGCACTAGGGTCTCTAGATCTTAGGCCATACAGATAACCTCGCATGAACCATGTCGATTACCGTGCGGCTGCGAATATTTGCGTTTCGGTATAGGCCATACCGCTGACTGGTGTAACATGCCGATAGACAAGATGTAGTCCGTCAGCGTGGAAAGGTAACTTGAGATTGAGCGGTGAGTTAATGTGCGCAGAATGCCATGTAGAACCGGCCGCGCTACGTGACTAACACCACAATCAACAATCAAAGACGAAGAATTTGACTTTGAATAAATCTTGACGCTCTACTCAACCCTGCTTGCGACCTTGAGTTTCAACTTTGGTGGCCGTGTTTCGGTAGCGCGCCCGATAGAGAAACCATCTGGCCCCCGCTTCGGAGATTTTTTCCTGTTCTTGAATCCCCGGATTTCTTGCGTCTGTAGATCGCTTACGGAACAAGATTCGAAGAATAATTGGGCGACAAGGTCTTTGCGGACCAAGTCATCAAGTCGAGTGCCAGGCGCCAGGGTTCATTCGACCTGGTATATGACGTTCACGAGCCTCGAATCTTGAAGATTGATTATACTGGAAAGCAGACGCTTAGGAACATACAATATTCACTCACCCAATCAATCGATAATGACCAGAAGGACTTGAACTGAGTCGCGTCAAATTCGGGGTCCATCAATTGCACTCAATTCCATGGCTCTGAGCTATTCCCGTCAGATGCACGATCTAAGGCTAGCCTGTTACGGAGCTAGCGTTACATGGAACTGACTAATCCAGGGCCCGTGCACCAACTCCACGCGCGTGTACCTGATGTTTTTCGGCGAATGCCTGCGCTTAGCCGACGTCACGTCTCCTCCTGATGCTGCCAACTTCCATCAACAAACCCCCAACAAAGCCTTAATTCAACCGTTCAACTCCTACGAGACGAGGCAAGACCCGTACCGGCGTGTATGGCGCTTTCCAGATGACTGGAAACCCCGCCAAGCCCTGGACTGAGCCCGCGCGCCACCTCCCTGACGCGGTTATTCATCCCACTCCTACGCCAGCGAGCCTTCGATTCTGTCCTATACACCGTCCTTAGCCTCATTCACAATGGCTCCGGCGTCGCCAACTCCTAGGCGCCCTCTTACGGCGAGGCGTCGAGGGCGTCCTCCAGGTACAACCAATGCCGCTCGCGCCGCCCGAGCTGCCGCCCTCACAGCGGCGGCCGCAACCGAGCCTCCCCCCCCGAGACGTCGGTATATCCCTGGCGGCCCTGGTGGAGGTGGTCGTTTTATCGAATCCGAATTTCTAGAAACACCGAGCACCGCAGGACCTGCCACCGTATCGAGAGCCAGAACGGCTGCCCGCGAGGCCCTCAACGGCGCTTCTCCATCCCTAATGCCTCGACGAGAGAGAGGCGCCCGTACGCGAGCCGCTGGCAACGACGACTTGGAAGAGATGCATTGGGGTTCTGCCGCGGCCATGGCAACCGCCGTGAAGCAGGCTGAAGACTACAAGCCCCGCGAAGAGCGCAGTTGGGAGGACTTTCACCCAAATCTTGATATCGAGGGAGCCTTCTTGGTCCTACGATCCGAAGACGTGGATGGCATTCCTCATGAGACACCCAAATCCTCTGCTGTGCAAGCCTCGGGCACGCCCATAAATGTCTCCATGACCCCGTCGAGACAGCCGGACCCCGCATCTACGGGAAACACACCGAATCCCCAGGGTCGCTCAGACTCGAACCCTGCCGTTGCTCCCAACGACACACCACCGCGGCGCCCTCGGCGCCCAACCCGAGACGTTGTCAGCTTCTACAGCAGTCGGCCGCTGGACCTGGTCGCGACACCAAAGACACCCAAAATCCTACCCATACAAAACCAGACGCCCAAGGAGAAGCTTGATCTGAAATTACCATCATATCGCAAAACCAATCGCATTGAATTGTTCGAGAGCAAGACATTTGGTCAGGCTCGATATGTCGAAAAAGCTATGAGCAACGTTGGCTATCAGGAGAGCGACCACTATATGCGCCCAGATCGAAACCTCATCAAGTCTCACGATGGCAACGCCGAGGATGATGCGGACCTGACTGAGGGAGCCGGATTTGAGGAGCTAGTTCACCATTCTCGGCTTGGCCGCGTCGAATATGACATGGATGAACAGGATGACATGTGGCTGGAGCAGTACAATGTGCATCGCAGGGAGAATGGCCTGGAGGAGATCAGTCGAGAAATCTTTGAAATCACAATGACCAAGATCGAAAAGGAATGGCATGCGCTGGAAAAACGAATACCCAAGCCGAATCCGAAACCACCTCAGACACATCGCCCTCGATCAAGTTCTGCCGCGGCCGTTAATGGCGAGCCACAGGCTGGAGAGGAGCCTGACTCCAAGTGTGCAATTTGCGATGATGGCGACTGTGAAAACACCAACGCCATCGTCTTTTGCGACGGCTGCAATCTTGCTGTCCACCAGGAATGCTATGGAGTCCCGTTTATTCCAGAAGGCCAGTGGCTGTGCAGGAAGTGCCAACTGTGCGGCCGTGGAGTTCCCGTAAGTGTCTCAGTCAAGTCCGTTACAATGAGAGTATGTGCTGACCCTTTCACAGACTTGCATCTTCTGTCCCAACAGCGATGGCGCATTCAAGCAAACCAATTCCTCGAAATGGGCCCATCTTCTCTGTGCCATGTGGATTCCTGAGGTTTCACTAGGAAACCACACATTCATGGAGCCTGTCATGGATGTAGAAAAGGTGCCCAAGAACCGGTGGAAGCTGACTTGTTACATCTGCCGACAGAGGATGGGCGCCTGCATCCAGTGTGGCAACAAGAACTGCTACCAAGCGTTTCACGTCACCTGCGCCAGAAGGTCTCGACTTTTTCTCAAGATGAAGACGAGCCAGGGGGCGCTCGCTGTGTTGGACGGTGGCATGGTTCTCAAAGCCTTTTGCGATAAGCATTGTCCACCCGACTATGCTCAGGAGAACAACGTCCACCAAGCCACCAAGGCGGCGAAGAAGTTCTACAAGAGAACTATGAGAAACCGCATCTGGGCCGACAACCCTGCAGTTGCCAATGCTATTGCAGCACAGCAACGTAACGCTCTTGCAGAACATGCGCTGGATGAACTACAAGCGACAGGGGTTAAGAATCCTGCCAGCACGGGCCTCGACAAGAAGAAAGCATTGCCTCCAAAGAACCAGTGGAGGCTGCCGTCAGGTGCTCCCATCATACCACAAGCCGTGTTTGAGGTTGTGGAATCCTCTATTCAGAGGTTCTCCTTTCGAAAGCGTAAGGATTACCTCGGTGAAGCATGTCGCTACTGGACTCTGAAGCGTGAGGCCCGACGTGGAGCAGCGTTGCTGAAGCGTCTTCAAGTTCAGATGGAGTCTTTTTCCTCAATGGAATTGACACGGCGCGACTTCGCCGCTATGGGACCCAGCGGAAAGGCTCGATTAGCAAGGCGCATCGAATTTGCCCAGAACCTAGTCAACGACCTTGAGCAACTCAAGAATCTCTCAGACGCGCTGGTCGAGCGAGAACAGCTCAAGGTGGACGCTTGCGAGCTCGAGCAAGAATTTGTGGACGAGTGCTATTTCCCCGTGGCGAAGCTTCTGAACCCTGCGATTGAGAGAGCCATATCGTAAGCATCATTCTCTCGCTTTTTTCTGACTCGATCGCTGACAGCTGACTTCCTTAGACTGGATAAGGATCTTTTCATTGACGGGCTAAATAGCCTGCAAAGCCGCGTACAGGCTCGTTTCTACGTGACGGCATTGTCGTTTGCGGCCGATCTGTGCGAGGTGATCAGTGTCGGCATTGCTACGCCTCCAGGAAGCGACGCGTCTACGAATGACACTCAATCTGAGCCCGTCGATATCGAGCCCGCTAAGAATACATTCGCGGATGTCCGGGAACGACGTAAGCTGGGCAAGCGCATCCTCAAGGCAGTACAGCCCCATCTCGAGGCGGCCTTGAGAGTTGAGTCAGAAATTTCGCAGAAACCGTTCGAGAGCTTACAACGTGAGTGGGAGGCCATGCTAGACAAAAGCGTGGAAGCGAGTCGGCCGTTGGCCGCGGCGAACCAAGAGAAGCCATCTGACGAAGCCAACGATACGATTATGGTGGATGCTGAGCTTCAAATCACCGTCAAGGCTGACCCCGCATCGGATGGTGATGCAATGGACACTGCACCAGATGGCGATAACGAAGGAGGGAACATTGAGGTCAGCACTAATATTGACGTCGACACTTCGGATCTCAATCTGGTCGACGAAGAGGAGAAGCGGGATGCTCTCCCTAATACTGTCAAATCAACAGATACCCCTCCTGATACCGATGGATACGTCTCGAAGCCCCGACCTGCTCAGTCAGGACCGCCAACACCACCGCATTCTAATGGTAGCCTTGGCCTGGAACCGGTTGATCCTCTCACAGATGGAGGAGTGCTCTGGTATCTTAAAGGGTATGAGCCCAAGGGCACGTCTGTTCTCGGAGAGCACTGGGCTGGTAGGGATGCCGTTCGGATGCTGAGCGAAGACCTTACGGATCTGGATGACGAAGAGCTGAAGGGGTTGGGAATGGACGTTGACGAAGGAGCCACGTCTGTTGCTGTGAAAGAGGATGAGCAAGAAGAGACCGAATCCGTCGGCGGCAAGACTAGAGCGAGCAAGGCGAGGAAGCGGAGGACATCGACAAGGAGACGGTGAGCTTCAGAGCCGGCAGGTTTTGGAGCGAGGAGTGTACCACCAAGGGCAGATTTGATTGCTGCGGTCTCATTTCATGTGGACTGTTTTTCTTCTTGGAACCATACAGGGCCATACACACATGCACCATTGAGCTTGGCGTTTCAAGGCAGGAAGGGAATAATTATAGGGCTAGTTTTCTTCTAATCATGGGAACTAAGGGCGTTTCGGGGGGAGGAAAGATGGCATGGCGGAAGGGTCCAGCGATGGATGACTGTGTTTGACACAGTGTAGGGATTAAGACGACATGATACAGATGTACAAATTCTATGAGAGCGTATGGTTTAGGTTCAGAGTCGTGACGGCTGATGTGCTGAGTGATGTCATGACAACATGCGACTTTTATGTGACATTGGCTTACGTAGTTGGTAGAGATGTCTAGATAACTTCAAGCAGGCATTTTATAGTGGATATTAGAAGAACGACATGTTCCTAGATGATATGATGTTGATCAAGTTCCGTCATGTGCTTGGCCTTGAGTCGTTCTTGGTAGTCGACTGTATCCGTGTATGTATATCGTCTGCTCATAGGTGTTGACCGTTGTGATAAGCATGGGTATCACGTGACTTGTATCGGTCTGTGAGGATGCATGATGACATCTCTCGACATGACGGTGCCACACTGGTTCGTTCCAGTTTCCCGTGGCGCATACACCGGCTGCGCGTCCAGCGGGGCCTGATATTGCATTCTGACGCGATGCATGTGAGAGCTCATCGAAGAACGCGGTGAAGGACGCCCGTCAAGCCTGTGATAGTGTTCGTTCAACTTTTACTATTGAAGGGTAGAGCTCGGTTGACGGCTAGACGGCTAGAGACGGCTGAGATACAGACCTACAACAGCCAGACAGATAGACGATTTACTGATGTCAAGATGGAAACCAGGCACTCAGTTATGATAGAGTTGAGCTCTGCAGGGGCTAGTGAACGCCCTAGAAGAGAGAAGCCGGAAGTTGAGTCGGCAACCGTGAGCCCCTGACCTGTTTGTCATTTCATGCTCCGTGGTGTTTCGACAAGTGGACAGACAGCTCTGAGCTCTTGGCCAGCAGGAACAGAAGGAGATGATCAGCAAGTGGGAATAAGGGGGTCCAGATGAGGGGGATATGCGCTGTGATGCGTTGCCTCGGATTGTGTGGCGAGGAGTAAGGAGGGCTACTACGTAGAGGGCAACGGAAATGCTGTGCTAGTTTTAGCATAACTACAGTATCTCCTACGTAGTAGTGTGCTTGGCCATCTCGGCATGGGGATTTGCGAGTTCCGCGGGAATGATAGAGGCGATGACATCCCTGTTGTGCTTGAGGCCGAATCAGCTCCTTTGAAAGCTCGACGCACGCGACATGATATTTTCTCCCTCGTATCAAAGCAAGACTCTTTCCACAAGCAGCGCGTCCTAGTGGAGGATCGCTACTCGACCTGGTGGAGTGTGTCTCCCAGTCAAGGCCCAAGACCCAAGACTAAAAGAGGCTGAGCAGAACGAGCTCTAACAAGCGCCGACGAATCCGGTCACCAAAGTTACGCAGGAGGCTCGAGAGTTGACACCCGACCCCCTTACGGAGCCTCGGAGGCCGGGAGCCCCTGGCATTGCCGAATCTCGACGACTCAAGCTTGTTAAAGCTACCGATATTGTGGTGCGTGGTAAGTGAGGGTATCCATGGGCACCCAACGGGCAGCAGGGCAAATGAGACTCTTGAGATCCAATAGGTACTCAGGTATAGGTGGAATGAGATGAGACATGGCCCAGGTAGTCGTAGTAACAAATATCAACAGGCCAGTACGACGTAGAGCTATCGGAAGGCCCCGAAGCCTCCCCTGGCTGAGTTGCGTTCCAGTCTTGTATCGTTTTGTCCATGATATGGCAGATCTCTCGTCTTGCTTGTTCGAGCTTGCAAGCATGGAACCTCTCGGGTGACTTCCATTCCCTCAGAGGTACCGGTAGCCTCCCGTGCTCGTAACATGGAAAGCAGCAAATAAATAGTGGCAGCACTGGCTGGTACGCTAGAAGCTAGGTACAGCTCAGCGATCCCGACAGCGCCGTCATCCCTGTAGCCACAACCCCAGAGTGCCAGGAAAAGCTCGTCCCGCAGTCCCATTCCAGCAGGGCAGGTACCTACGCAGGCTACCTACTGCGCAGGGCAGCCGTCAGCCCAGCAAATCCTCATTCCCCTTCTTTCCCCTTGCCAGAGAAAAAAAAAACTCGCCCTTCCAGAACCTTCAACCCTTCACTTCAACTCAACCGACGACCAACGAGACGAAGACTCATCCAACGTGTTTGCCCATCGCCGACACGCCCTGCGACGCATCTTGACATCTCGACGAGCTGCTCTATTCACTTGATCCCGCCATTCTTTGGCCTTTGACGACGACCGACGACGAACCCAACGTGTCCGTCTCAAGAAACCCAGGAAACCCGAACTCCAAATTTCCCTGATCGCGCGCCCAACCCGGCCGCCCCCCCAACACAAAGCCACCACAACAACAGCGAAAAGACGACGAGAATACACCATTCTCCAAAGTGACGATCGAGGCTTTTTCTTGTCCTCTGCTTCATCTCATTATACCGGCGACGAAGCGTCCTCTTTTTGTTGACGCCATTATCCCTCTACCCACCGCGACTTGAGGAAAACAAAAGACTCCGCTGCTAGTCCCAGTATTCCCATCTCACCCCGCTGGCTGACGGTGTTTCCCCCCCTTCTGCTCGCGCCCCCCATTTTCTGACGCCCTGTACCTGCCTGTCGCCTTGTGGTACAGCTACTATCAACAACCAAAGCCGGTGGCCCACTGCGGCAACCACGACGACGATTTCCCTCCTCAACTCTGCTTGACTTTGTCTGAATCTGTCAGCAATATCGACGGCATTATTTTGTTCGTGTCGTGTGTCGCCCTCTCGTCTCGTCCGCTTTCGCTCACCGAAAGCCCGACCTTTCTATAGAGACGTGATCCCCTCACGGGTAAGTTTCGTGTGCGCCCCATGGCCGCCAGCGCTTCTCTCCCCTCTTGTCCCTCTTGTCCCGCTCTCGCACTATGCCCGCCTTGAGCCTACTCCGGCTTCTCCCCTCCAATTTTTCTAGACCCCCCCTTTGCTATTCCCACCGTCGCAACGCGCCTCATCTTCTGCCTCAAAATTGTCACTTTTTCACCCCTCTTGGGTTGCGGCGTTTGCGAGTCTGTGACGTTTTACTGCACTTGTCTCTCCTGTTCTTTATTCATCTTTGTTACCCAAGTTCACCGGCTGACTCGGCTAGGTTTTGCAAAGTAGATCGATTTGGCATCATAT